>SNQJ01S0041975.1:36409-51132 GCA_010110895.2 Picea sitchensis
AACATCCTGCTCTCTGTAGACTTTCCTTGGTGTTAGCCAGAACTGGGTTAGAGATCCCTGCTCAGAAAGAAAGGAATCAGACTGCCCCGTTCTCTGTAGACCTCAACTTCACAATTGTGCTAAAACAGAAGTAAGGCTCAAGGCTCCTGCTTAGACAGAAAGGAACTAAGTGCTTTGTTTTCTGTTAGATAGAGTTAATTGGTTTCTGCATTATTGTTTTCATGAAAGGAGTGTTAATGCTGAGTCTCTGTTGAGAGTAAGGGTCTTGTTCTCTGATTGCAAGATAGTTTTTCTTTCCCATTGCAGTATTATTTCTAATGTAATCCAGGATTCTTAATTAAGTTTTAAAGAATTGCAATAGGGGAATTGTTTTCCTGTGATTTAATTCAGAGCTTCAGTTCATTCAAGCAAGTATAATTAGTATAGATTTCTTTACTACAACATTAAGTGCTTTTGGAATTGAGCATATATAGTGCGTGGCTATCTTTGAAACAAAAGACTTCCCTGGGTTGATAATTTATGTTTCACTAGGTTGTTTAAAATTAATTAAGCAATTATAGTGACCAACAAGGACGTCAACCAGTCTCTCAAGACCATCTTGCAAAAAATTGTCAATCAAAGTAAGTCTGATTGGAAAATCATGCTATATCCCATGCTTTGGGCATACCAAACCATGGTTAGGACCGCCACCAATTTTTCCCCTTTCCAGTTAGTGCATGGTGTGGAGTGGATTCTTCCTATTGAATGTGAAATCCCTTCTCTTAATTTGGCATTCGCACTCCTACCTGACACTTCAAATCTAGAGTGACACCTTGTGCACCTAGAGAGTCTTGATGAGCATCATTGGGATGGATTTACGACCATCGAGCTGAACAAAAAATGTGTCAAGGTGTAGTATGACAAGTCTGTCTATCCTCAGTCGTACGCTGAGGGTGACTTAGTCCTTTTATATGACCAAGCCAAAGAACCGCTGGGGGAAGGCAAGTTTAAACCCATGTGGCACGGTCTGTATATCATGCGACGTGTTCTAGAAAAAGGAGACTATGAGTTAGAAGATTATGAAGGGAATGTGTTGGCCGAGTCTAGAAATGGGCTCTACTTGAAAATATATTATGCTTGAGCCCAGAATTGGGCGGAACTCTTTGTATACTAATGTAATTTAGTGTATATACATATCTTTTCCCTTTATTTTTGTCTTTGGCTTGCTTATTGAGTTTTCCCTTTATTGATAGATGTCAATGCAGTCTTCAGTCTACCTAGGATTCGCAGACAGAGCGAGTCAGCATACATGGAACTTGGCTTCCGCCGCTTGGGTGGTTTACTGACCTGAGGGTCTACTAGTGTCTTCAAGTGGCATATGCCTAGGGCCATCCACGAATAATGTGGCCGAATATAGCGTCATCATAAAACTTTTGTGCAATGCTATATTACATGGTATTCTCTCTTTAGAAGTTCGCCTAGATTCCCAGTTAGTAGTATGTCAGTTGAATGGTAGTTACCGCATGAGTGATCCTACTTTACTCTGACGATTCCTACAGGTATGTCTTTTAGAATGACAGTTTGATTTTATCACATATTATCACATTCCTAGGAGTGCTAATCATGTATCTAATGCCTATGATAATTACGTTTTAGATTGGCATTTGTCACATTAATAAAGCAAAGAAAACCATTAAATCAATGTACACATTGTAAAATATAACTAAAGCCGAAGATCATTTTTTACATATTTCAAAAAATATGGTGTTTATATTACAAAATTGGGCCTAAAACCCTCAATACACATATACAACCAATATATATATCCCACGACAATTACGCATGTGGTGTTGGATGTGTGTTATTATATAAAACCACAACATTTGTGAGATGCCAAAAAATTCATACCCATGCTCTAGGTACACCCACTACCTGTCGTTGCATGGCTTCAGGTAGATCCTCTACCTGAACCATTGGAATCCTCTGCATCAAACGAGATGGGTTGTCCTGCACGTTTTGTAGGACTCTATCATCTTCTCCTCCTGCCCCCTCATCACCCCAGTGCCTCCATCGATGTCGAGGTAAACCCTTTGGCCATCATGGACCCACATCTGCATCACACAAGTGTCTAGTTAATACTTAAACACCACCCAAAAATATTTTTGTCTCATAATACAAAAATACAAAAAATGAAATATTTAAAAAACATTTTACCTACGTCACTGTAGGCGGCCCCTGGTGGAAGAGGCATATCTCAATATCCTTTGAATTCAATCCTCACATAGGGATAGTCATCCAGAGCGATGACTTGTCTCTGCCACCAGAAGAAAAAATCCTCGTTACAGGGTGTTGGCACCCTACCTCTCCCCTTCCATCTCATGAACTCGATCCACCGTGCCATGGTTGGATCACATGGTCCTCTAGGAAGGATATCCATTCTAGGTCCCAGACCTGGAACCTAATCGAAAAAGAAACTGCAAAGAATGGAGGAAAACCTGAAGTTTCGCTTACCCCCTTGTTTGCACTCTGTCAATTGACCTTTCATATTGGTCAATAGTGAGGTACACCAATCATAGACAATGGGTCTCACACACTACACTACATAAAACATGAGCAGCCTTGATGCCTAGTGAAACAATGCTAAACATGTGATCTTGGCCAATACAAGCATGATGATATTCAAGCTGAGGTTATTTATTGCCCGGATAGGGACTTGACTTCCCACCTTGGGAGTCTCTGCTACACAGTGGGCATCAATATACTCCTCGATATTCATCCCACTCCTTGCTCCGCGTGACTTGAGGTTTACAACCTCTCCTTGGCATGATAGACCAGTCAAGAAGTAGATGTCCTCTACTTCGATCCTCAATGGTTGTCCATAGAGGATAAAGCTTTCGCTATCAGGGTCCTAGTAACCCACCAACATCTCCAACAACCTCACTTGGGCCCTCATTCCTTTGAGATCCCAAAACTTATACAAGACACATCTTTTTAGATCCACTTGAACCACCAGATCTCAGTCCATAGCTGCATCAACCTCCTCATCTTCTCACTCTCTCCATTCAAGAACCATCCTGCAAAGGACAAACCAAATTTTGAGTTAGAACCCTCTTCTTTGGTCATTTGTGTGCATGTACGCGGCTTTCTTTGCATACAGTCCCGTGTAGGGCTTAATATATGCCCCATGTGCTTCACACAGTGGTGTATACCTCATTGTATACGTGTCCTAAACAAATCCATCCCGTGTACACCGAAATCCATATTTTACGCCCTCAATCACTAAAAAAATGAAACCTAATTCAAAAATGTAATCCACTGAATTTGAAGAGGATGAGAAGTAGAGTTACCTGATCTAGACGATTTGTGATTTCATTGCCTAATGCTCTCGCAATCATCGTTTGAATCTTAGAGGTATTTTGGTCCAAATTGTACTATTTGGGTAAAAATCAAAATGGTATAGTAATTTTTTATTTTATTACTATTTATAAGCTATTTTTACCCACTTTATATAGTTTCATGCTATTTTTTCACCTAATGGATTAATACAAAAATGGTTTTAAGTTGGTTTTGGTAGTTTTGACTCAGATTTCTTGTGGATTTCAATGTTATGATTGGTCGTTCGTCACCTTAGGAAGGTATTTTCATAACCTAGCATATAGGACAGGTATCCACTCCATCACGCATTTTTTCATTATCCTCTAAAATACCTCTTTTTATGCCTTAGGTACAAACCCATTTGTTGCGACACAAAACCTTACGTCTGCTATAAGTAGTGTCGCTAATAAATGGTAGAGACTTACCAAACATGGGTGCCCTAGTTAGATCCTCTTTGTCATTTGGTGCCCATGCCGAATTTTTTCTTAGGATCGAGATTCCATTATAGCTTGATACATGACGTTATTATGAGCCTCATTTCTCACTCATACACATGCGCCCTTATTCCCCGCGGACTCCCAAAATGAGTCTTAGTTAAGCTCTTTTCCGACTCGTCTAAAAACCAAAAATATTGTCGAGTGATTTGTCCCTTTCACACTCGTTAAATTGGATTTGAAAGGTCATGAGTCTTAGTTAATCTCTTTTCCAACTCGTTTACCAAAAATAGAAAAGATCACTGAGTGAACTTGTCTTTTTCACACTTGTAAATTGGATTTGAAAAGACATCTATTTGGCACAAGTTTATCCCTTTTTCACTCCAAGCAGACTAAAAGACATAAAAAATGACATTTTTGGTGTTAAGTTGTGATTGCATATCATGCCCTCGCTTGCAGTATTGAGCCTTTAGTCGGTTCTCTCTTTGCGTTATAAATCGTTGCCTAAGCAATTTTTGCATCCTCAACCAAGCAAAGCCTTGTTTATATCCTTCACAATTTGACACCCTATACCCTAGAGGGAACATCACCCCGAGTGTCCATCTCCCGCATGCATTTCCTTTCATTGAGCACAGGTATGTTCCACTACTGGAACTAGTTTTTCTTACTTGCGACACTCGTTTCCTCCTCTATATCATAGCATTCATTTGTTATGAAAAAAAAAAAAAAGACGAGCGGGAAGGGAGTACTATATTATAATTGGAAACAGTCGTGTCACTTTTGAACAGAGCACAAAGTTATTGAGTCCTCGTGTCATCATAATTTTGGGTTTAGCATGGCCTTAGGAAGATGATCTCGTTACATAGTTTTCTCTACCGACTGGTTACTCTTCTAGTCGTTATAGAGAACATTATTGATGCCTTTTGCATCTAATAGTTACATCATCGAGTCTATGCTGCTAGAGTCTACCACATGTCTCATGCTCTTGTTCAAAGGAAGTCTATCAACCTATGTCGACCATTCATAAAAAATCTTGACTTTGCATGTCGGCCATACCCTCAATTTGTCTCAGAATCACATGATACTATAGTCTTATCATGCACCTTGGCTCTACTTTCATCATTTCTAGGTCACCTTGAACCCAACAATTGACATTTCATCATTGATCGTTGACTGGGTGGTTTACCTTGTCTTCGACGACAAGACATATATTCACACTTTGGGATTTGTGCAGTTTCTTGGATGCCATTAGCCTTATTGGTGGTTTCCTCACCTTTGTCAGCAGTTTTCATCATTGGCTTCTATTTAGAGGGTTTTTTTCATGTACCACTTGCATTTGGCACACATGAAAGATGCACAGGGTCGTTGGTTTGTGAACATATTATTCGTCCGATCTCCACCAAATTATGAAGCTCCTTATTTGTTCCTTGTGTTGACTGATGAGAGATGCCTCAATGCTCTCCTTTCATCGGGTCTCTTTCCATCGACTTCAGCTCATTTATTCTGGATCTGAGACCTAGATTTTTATGAGTACCTTGAGAATTGCATTCATTAGTGGCAGGCTCTCTCGCCATTGACAGATGGGAATATATAAATGTCTCCTGATCATTGGATTCCTCAGGTGTTTGGCATCGACTCCTTTATTCACACTTGTAGGAATGTGCTCGGTGCCTTAATACCTACTTTCATTATTGGTAGGTTGTCTCACATTTGTTAATGGTATACCTCAATGATCGGGAATCAAACGATGTCGCATTGTGTTTGACCTCAACTCCTTGATTTGCATGATGTAGACTTGCACCTTTGGCAGATGTGTAGAAGACTTTAAGACATCACTATGTGGCCGCATCTTTCCTGAGATGTTGCTTCTTTTTCATTGGACCAGCACCTATTTGACTACAGTAATCATGAGACATCAGATTATACTCCATCATATACAGATATCTTCAGATTGGTTTTGAGACTAGTTCTACTGGGCCTTGTTCGTTATTATGACATATTTTGGCATATAACTGCATTTGTATTTGCTTATTCATGGCCACGGACAAATATTTGGTATATTTTCCACATGGATCTACATTGTATTATATTGGTAGCCATGTATGTAAAGTCAACATAGAATGTAATGAGCAACTATTCTTTCCAGATGGGTTTACACCACTCCACTTCTGGGTTATTTATAATGTATTTTGGCCATCACAGATACTCCTCTGATCTCACACATTAGGGGGCATTTGTTATAGAAATATTTGCCTCAACATTGCTATCTTGCATAGAGGGCCTTTTTCCATTTCCCTATGCAGACTTGTCATCCTTTTTTGATGAATCCAGAGCTAAAATAAATAGTTTTCCACATATACGTGCCCTATGTACTATAAAGCATGCATATAAGTAGGCTTCTCCACTACATTCCATGTACATCAGGATTTGTGCCAGAAAATACAAAAATGAAGTCATATTTCCATGTCACGACAAGAGATCTCTGATCCTTGGCCTTCCATATACTGGAAACGTTCCAACTCGACCCTTCAGTTTCATTTTGAAGGCTATAAGAACACAATTTCGAGCTATGGAAAAAAAGGAGAAAGCATTCAACTTTCAGAGCAAAGTTACTCTGGAGAAATTACTTCATATTGAGTCTGCTTCCCTTTGTCCCTCAAGTCTAAACACAGTGTTCAACCCCCAATCTTTTTCCCTATTATTGAGATAACCTCATTGTCTCTTTTCTATGAGCTTGCCTTTGGTGGAGGATTGAAGTGGTGGAGGCCCAGTTGGAAGGAACTTGGTTTCTTTGTTTCGAACCGTGCTGACACGGAAGTTTGTAATGTTTTCGCTTCTGCTAATCATTTATTAATAGAAATACTCCTTTCTCATCCAATTGGTATCGTGCAAATATATGATTATTATCCATGGGCATATTTGTAATGTTTATTAATGGATTATGATATTTAATGTGCTAACCCCTTTATATTATCACTATATACTTTCTCTTATTGTTGTTGAGAACTTGTTGTAGGTACAAAGCTTTGGGTCAAAGTACTCAACAATGGAACATCATCAAATGTTGGAACGAGGTAGGCTTTTTTCTTCTCTCGCTTTCATATTGGTTTATATAGCATATGTAGGAATTGAGTAGATTTCTGCAGTCATACCTATGTATTGTGGTTTAGCCTAGCCATAGAGATTTTTTCCCTCGTAACACCAACAAACACTCAAAAAATGAAAAAATTTACGTTATTTTATTCCCAAACATGAATTCATACAATTGCCAAATTATCACAAAGAAAAACTTTTTAATATCCAAAACCAATGCATAGAAGCATTTATTTGTTTGATTGTGGATGCAAATTATAACGTTTGTCTAATGCTTCATTCTTTCACTAATAATGAAAATTTCACTATGATGATCGAAAATAATATGAAGAAAAAGAGCATACAAACAAAGATACTCTCAACAATAAACAAGAGACCGAAAGAAAAAAAAATATCAAACTGTTCAATCAAAGATTATAAAACACTAAGAAATCAAAAGGTCATACTTTATAGTCTTCAAGAATTGAGTAACAGATCAAATATAAAGAAATCAATAGACAAGTGATCAATAATCTTTCCTGCGAATTCCTGTAATAAATTAGATAATCGAGAAACATAGAAAAAATGAACCAAATATGAGAGAGAAAGGTCTATTTTGTAATCAAGAAATACAACACAAACTCAATAAAGACTAAAAAGAATGAAGGAAATCAAGTTTCTAGTAAAAAAGGAGCCAAGATCAGACAAAATAAGTTCTAGGTTAAAGAAGAAGATCCAAAGACTAGACCTAGCAAGCAAGAAACCCTAAAAAAATTCAAGAAAGGGGAAATCAACACTCTGGTAACCAAGACACCAGAGCACTGTAGTGCTCCCTAGAAGTCTCTGGGGGATCCTTTATCAAGAAACAACTCTTTGGCTTGAAATTCAAGGGAGTTCTAGTTCTAAGGAAAGTTTGAGAAAAGATAAAAAAAAAAACTCAGTAACTCGGGAAATTTCAATAAGAGGCTCTCTGAGACAAATAGAAAAGGAAAAGGACATGAAAAATTCAGATAAAATCAACAAGTAGGATCTAAGTGTTATGACATAGAATTGCAAAGGTAAAAAAGTCTTTAGGTTTTGATTTTGAGTCATAGGTGTTCATTAAGTTGTATGTTTTTTGTCCCTTCTCCATAGTCATTTTTCATTTTTTGGTATGAATAAGTTATCGTTAGTTTGGCTTCGTTCTAAAGAATCATTGGGTCATGTCTTGCTTTCATAACTATTGGATAATTACCTTCATGAGTCACATATTTTAAATTCTCCATCATCATCCTGACATGTCACTTTCTACATGTTGAACGCTAACCCATACTTTTGTCACCTCTACCTGTTAAGATGTCAAATCAAATCTGATATGTACGCTGCCAACTCACTGGGAGAGTTCGCAACACTTTCATAGGTACATATTGCATTCAATTCCATCATTGCATTTATGGGTCACGTAAATTGAATATCTCCTTGTTTTCAGAAATGATATTTTAAACCAATATCTAGGGATTATGTCATGAATCTTTTTAACTACTTTATCCAAGTGTACAAAGCATTTTTCAGCTTGTTGTTGTGAACTGGTGTTACAGACATGCACTACAAAATTAGCACTGTGAACTAGATGGAGAAGGAAAGTTGGAGGTTAGGCTACTTGCAAACACCATTGTTCAACCTCAAAGATACTAGATTCCAATTCAAGGTCACCAGGTACTCCATGAACATTTTTTCCCTATTTAAAGGACATGAAAGGGTTTCTTAGATATTTTTCCTTGTGGACGCTACGCACTAGTGACAGGTGCTTCCAATTGTCTTATTTGTTTGTTTTCAAGTTCCCAAACCATTTTTATATACTATGGAACTTTCTCATTAAGCTTGATGCATCCCTGGGTTTAGGCCACCTTTTCCCACCATACATTTCGTCTGCTTTGCTTACTTTTCCCAAGTGCTGCAAAACCATGTTCTTGCATTGTGAACTCTGTACAACAAACCTGGCGTTGTGAACCCTCTATTACAACACCTTTTACAAACCTATCTCCTACAAGATCAACCAATTCAATTACACTCCTATTCATTCTGCACTGTGAAATTAGTCAATTGTGGAAGTCAACCTAAGTTTTGCAAAAGAGTAGTAAGGTCGTGAACAAGCTTGAGGTTGATAAGACTTGTTCTGTAAAGTTTTGTTCTGATATCCCTCATGATCTTTTTAAACATTATTTCCATTCATATTCTTGATTGAAAGATACGTTGTCATGTTCCTGGAGGTCAAATGAGTTGAGAAACACAAAAATTTTACACCAAACTAGCCTATTGGGAAATCTTATCCATTAAAACCCTAACCCTATGTTCTCCATGTTCCATCTCTAACCATCATTAAATCTTGTGGCAAGGTTTTTATGCAATCATACTTAAAGGATACCCCAAAGCAAAGGAAGGCTCAAAAAGAAGGGGTAATTGTGAGAACAAAGCCTTATGACATGCAACTTTTTCATTATGAACCCTTGATTACGGAAGTTTTCCAAACAGTAAGCTACATTAATTTTTGTCAGAAAATGCAAAGGGGGCATCCATAGGTGGCTAGGGAGTTTCCCCTCAATTTTGATGGGACCAAAACTAAGTTTGGAACATTGGAGCTTGAGGTATCTGAATTATCCATCTCAACAAAAAATGAGATACCTAAAATGGGTGAGAGATGGTTCAAGGACATGACCCTAAATGTTGCCTTTTCAAAGGAATTCCTCAAACCAAAATACCAAGGAGACAATTTGTCAAAGGGTGTGCCCAAAAATCATATGTTGGAAGGATTTGATAATATGTTGAAGGTGATTCAACGATACTTCATCTATGAAGTAATATTCAACATGATATATCAGTACCATATAAGGATACTACTACACTTCACAGGTAAAGATGCCATGGATCTCCTTTTCTACCTATTTAGAAGTATTGGCAAAATGTCTAACAGGGTCCAAGCCAAATCAAAAGTAGTTGATACAAGTGTCTTCCATTCATTCATTATAAATATTCTAGTGATGGAGGGATTGAGAAAGAAAAACATGGATTGGGAAGATTTCACATGGGTAATATATTTAAGGAAAACCAGGGTGCACAAACGAACAAAAGGGAAAACAAAACGATTTACAAGCCCAAGGGGGGAAAAACTTAATATTTGGTCTTCGAAAAGGATAGAGATAGGGAAAGACTACAGATTTGGGTATATCGACACACACCTATGGCCCTTAACAACCTTATGTGATAACATTTGGATCCACAGGGGATGGCATGCTCCCTACGAGATGCCAAGAACGCACAGTTCTAGTGCCTTAGTTGTTGGACTATGGAGTCTAGCTCAAAACTTTCACTGAAGAAAACGGGAAGATATGTACACTACTCTACTAAAAACAAAAACAAACACATGGGATCCATAAGGATATTATTTATGTACACTCCTAGACTAACTGATTTTTACAAAGTGTTACGTGAAAGTGGAATTCCACCAAATCCAGTCAAGTAACCTCCTAACTGAAAACTTATTTACTCTGTCATTGATCAATAAAATATAATGAAACTATGATAGAAAATCGATTACATTTTTCAGTCCTTCTCCTAGTGCTAAAGGCAATATAAATTTTGGAGGATTCAATACCTGGAAAAAATGCCACTCCATGTACTTCCCTACAGGGTCATAAAATAGGTGACAAAACCTACTGGGTTGGTAACATAAAACATGCTTTGTCTTACGGCTGGTCACCTCTGTATGAATGTTTGTAGAAATCACAGGTGAGTGAAATGCAGGTTGTTGATCCTCTTTTTATTTGTCTACTCTAATAACATCTTCTAGATGAGGGCAAGGGATATCTTCGTGTATATCAGTGAATTAATGCTTCTCTTTAACATGTTGTTGAATGTCATCTGCGGACCCAAGATGGTTTATTTCCACATCAGAATCTAATTCATATCCATCATACACAGGCTGGATGCTTCCTAAGTCAACAAAATGTGATGTAGGGATATTATGTTCTTCCTTCGAATACTCATAAAAGATAGGTGAGCGCACAAATATTTTATTTGGCACAGGAAAATTTGAAATCTTTAGATTATTCTCTTCAATCCTAGGTGAAAATACATCATGGAGAACCTCTTGAAGGAAAAGAAAAGAATCCTCCTCCGCAACCATCTCATCTTTTAAATCTAAGACAGTAGGTGCACCAGGGGCATAATATAATGAATCTATGGATATGTAATCATCAGCACTATCATCAATCATATCTGGAAGGCCTTTTTCTTGGGAAATAGAATGAGAAAATATTTCATCCACAACTGCAAAATGCTCGCTTTTGTCCTTACTTTCTCTTTTAATAAGATCTTCACCAGGCTCATCACACGAGAAACACTCTATCATCTATTGGATGTAGAATGCAAAATTCTTACAATAATCACCCAAAATAAAATGAGACAGGTAACTCTTCTCGTAATATGCATTGAAAGCATCGTGAAAATCCTTGAAAGAATGGATACTAGCAGCAAGGAGAGATTTACACCATTCATGAGCATCGCCCTCCAAAGAAACTTTGAACATCTTGATCAAGACATCCTCGTGAACAAATTCATGCTCAAGCATGCATCTATGAAAATTGAATAAGTGCTTACCGAGATCATCATGCTCTCTTCCTCCAAATCTCGGAAGATTATCATCACATTCATTTCTATCCAGCACTGGATGTGGATAACCAAATATGGCTAAGAAATTGAAAGGGACAAATCTCAGAGCCAAGATAACCAAGAGATGTGGCTCCCCCTTTTCTCCTTCATGGTTCTCCCCAGGGTCAAATTCACAATCAACAAAAGTAGGAACCATGGGGAAACTCTGCTCTTTGTCATCTTCGCTGGAATATCCATCAACAATTATTTGTTCTTGGTAATTATACGACATTACTTCTTCATCATAAGCAGGGATTCCAAGAACATCTATTTCTAGGACCCGTGTAACATACCCACTACCCATTTCAAATTTTTTCGATCCTCTGTCGGACTCGAGCCCTTAAATAACCCCGGAGACCCAACGCAAACTGGCTCTTTCTTTCTTTCTCATGCGATCGCGGGTCATGACCATGGTCCAATTTGAACATAGTGCCTATTTGGGTTTCACAATCTTCTGATCCCCGATATGCCCCTAACGCATTAGCCCTCCAGGCTAAGCCTGTGATCCACGTGACCACTACCCCGGGACCATAGTCAAACCTCTACGTCAGGGTTTCGAAGTTTTCGATGTTGATATGCATACGCCCACGGGATTCACGATTCCCCGATTCTCGACGCGACTCTACCTCAGCTAGCCCCCCCCCTGGCTCATCCCTAGTCAACGTGACCGTTACCCCATGTCCCCAACCTTACCCCGTCATATTTTTTGCGCTTCGTGATTTCATAAGGGGTAAACCCCACGTCCACGGGATTCTTGATATCCCGATGAACCAAACGTCGAGGGATGGCTCCCCTTGTCGGGACTTTCCCAATAGCTCTGATCTCTTCCACGCGTCCCTCCAAATGGACGGTTCAGATCCTTGTCGGGATTTCGGGACTTTCGATGTCCTGGTTCCTTCGACCTCAGGAATGTCGATTTCCCGATTTTTCCGACTCTCATCAGATATTTGACACATGTCCCTCTGAATGGACGACTCTGATCACGTTGGGTTTTCACCTAGGACTTCCCCATTCTCTGGTCCCTGGGAATGTCGATTTCCCAATGCGCCAAACGCTGATGGCGCTTGATCTCCACCACGTGTCCTCTGCCAACGGACAGGTCCCGATCCTAGTCAGGATTTCGAGACTTTGGATATTTCGTTTCCTTCGACCTTAGAAATTTTGATTCCCCAATTTCTCGACTCTCGCCAGATTCATGGCACATGTCCTTCACTAGCTCCAACTGTGGCCCACACAACTCCCCTATTGGGATTTCGCGTATCGTGAATCCCAACTGCAAGGGTTTCTTTCCTTCGAAATCCCTGATACTCTGAATTCCAACTCTTCGTAATTCCCTGACACGTGTCTCACTGTTGGACGGCTCAGAGCTCATTGGGATATCGCATATCGCAATTCCAAGCGGTAATATTTATTTTCTCTCGCAAACCCCGATTCTCCGATATGCCAATAGATGGCTTCCCTGTCGGGACTCTTCTGGGTGGTGCTCGATCACTACCACATGTCCTTCCAAATGGACGGCTCTGATCTTGCCGGGGTATCGCGGATCGCGATTCCAAGCGGCAAGATTTCTTCATTTCCGGAATTCCCGATAACTTCAATATCCCAATGAATTTTTAGGGACTTTCCTTGATTCACTAGGGCTTAACCCCGGTGTAACTGCTACCAGATCTATGGTTAGCAGGAGTTCTGATGCTGATCCGATGGCTCTGATGCCGATTTGTGAACTCTTCCATAACTTTATGGACGGGGAAATCAACGGTCTGGATGTTCTCAGGGATTAAGGGGATCTACGGTCCTAGACTCTTCACTACCCATGAAGACACGGGAAGATCAGGTGGTAAAGCCTTTAACGCCCTACCTTCTCCTGCTAATCTAACGGTCGTGGGGAAACTGTAGATTTCCCGACGAATTCTCATCTGTCGAATCGATATTCCTTCCTTGAGCTGCCATCTCGGTTTTTAAGAGGATCGTTCCTCCTCGTACCAGATTATTAAGACTTGCACCTTCAAGTTCATATTCTAGGTCCTGGGTAAACCTTTCCAAGAAGGGAATCTCTATAAGAGATCTATTCCGGGGCTTTCCTAGATATGGGTGAGGGGAAGCAACTTCCCAAGAATGGGCTGGATACCTAACATAGTTCAACCTAGGCATAATTAGATTCAGTTTATCAACGTAATCCATGCATGGCTTCCTCTATTATAAGCATATGCCTATTAATCATTATCCAAAACATTTCACAGACATTCTTACACAAGAATCATTTACACTTTCACAGGTCTATGAGCATTTACATATATGTATCATTCTATGAATTTCAAAAGGCAATATGTAAACAAAACCACTTATCAGAAATGATTTCAGAAATGGGTGCAACTGCTGAGAGGGGTGCTCGTTTCCACCCAACCGTAGGCTCAACGAATCCCAACGGATTTACCACTTGCCACCCCCAAGATGAGACCACGATGTTCTGAGACTGCGTCTCTCCGTTTGCCAGTGACCAGGAGTGAAGGTTACAATCCTCCCTCCCTGCTATCACTCACTCTACGTAAAAATTGCCAAAGTTCCCCTCGCGTCTGCCCTCTCAATCGCTTCTGCCATACGCCTTATCCTCTCACGAGGTTGCGTGTGGCACGACTACCCTCGCGCTGGTCAGTCATGATGGCTCTACAGACTGGCGGTTCACCTCCCCATCCCTCATCAAGCCATCAACCTACCAGCCTGCAAGGCATTAAATTTCAGGGCCAGTGAGCCGCTTTTGGTTCTCCGGGCCAGTGGAGTCCAAATACGGTATTTTTAGTTCTCAGTGGAAGTTAACACCACCTTTTCAGGTGCCTTCCACCGCCATCATGGTCTCTTTTCTGCACATCCCCTCATCAGCAGTCCTGCAATAAATTCAAAATGTTAATCACATTCACTGACCTTTTCCTCAAGGTCCATTTACATAACATATTCATATTTATGAGTTTGCCATAGTTCTTGGCCAGTCCAGTTATATTTACAAGTTGGAGGAAACAGGGTGTTACAATTCCCTCCCCCTTAAAAGGAACATCGTCCTCAATGTTCTTTGCTACTAACATGAATTGCATGTACAGAAGTAAACAAAATCGGATATGCCAGTTTCATGGCATCTTCCATTTCCCATGTAGCCTCATCTGGGCCAAAATGTTTCCACTGCAC
>SNQJ01S0041975.1:51142-95265 GCA_010110895.2 Picea sitchensis
GTAACAGTCCAATTTGACTTTATGGGCAGCTAGCTAGTCCATACAAATCAACAGGTCGTATGACCCCAGGGGTAATACATTAAGGGTTGCCTGGGTGGGGAATTTACCCAACCTTAACTAGCAGGCTAGTATGGCCTCTACCACCTTTCTTTTGGTACCAGTGGCTAATTGTACCAACCATGGTTTAGTTTTCTTCTGTGGCTGTAGTTTACACTTATCAACATCTCTAGGGGATATATAACTCAAATTTGAACCAGGGTCAATCAAAACATACACCAGATGGTTGAAAATCATACCTTCTATTTCCACCACTGAAGCTTGGTGGTCAGCTTGGTTATTATCCAAGGCTGCATAGATATGCGGCACATTCCTTGCCACATCATTGACCGTGGTAGCTTCTCGCATGTTATAAATTTTCTGACTATTCTGTTGTCGGTGTGGATGGTCTCTTAGGAGATGCTCTTAGTATTTACTGGTATAGGTCCAGAAGTTTTACTTCCATCCACCGGGGGAAAGTTTTGCTGGAGTACACTCCGGGTTGGAAAGTTCATTCTGTGGTTCTTCTTGTAGTTTTTCAATCTTGAGGATTTGCTCCCCTTCTTCTGAAATTTTGAACCACTCTGCTGTTTCTAGTCTCCACGAGACTCTGCCCGATGTCCATATTGTTCATGACAATAGGTTGCCTTTCTTATAGTGTCTTCTAAGGTCTTTGGCTTGTCAAATTCAATTCGGTTCCGATATTCCTTGGGTAGCCCACTGATAAAACGTTGTTCCTTCGCCTTCTCTGCTTTGATGTAGGGCACATATTTCAGTAAGTCAAGGAAGTTGTTGACATATAACTCCATGGTAAGTTGTCCCAGTTTGAGTTCATAAAACTCTTTAGCCTTCTCGTCGAAATACATTTCTGAGAAATACTTCTTCTGGAAGTACTTCTCAAACTGTTTCCAAGACAGGTCCTCCTCGCGGACCCCTTTCATATTCTTAAGGTCTTCCCACCAGATTGAAGCCTTTCCGTTCAGATTGAAAGTGGCCACTCTAGCCTTCAAGTTCTCTGAGAAATCATGGACTCTGAAATATTTCTTTAGTCCAAGTAGCCAGGCCTCGGCCTCCTCTCCCTTCTTTATCTCACCGTCGAAGGAGGGAGGTTTGGCCTTTTTAAATTCCTCAAATTTATGACTCTTGGAAGTCTTTTGGTTCTTCCGTTTCTTTGGAGAATAGGAACTGGTCCTGCTGCTGGAAGATTCTTCTGAATCACCAGCTTTCTTCTCAGTGGAATCATCTGGCACTGGTCCTTTACCTCTGGGGTGGACCTTTCTGGATGTGATTCTCTCAGTGTGGCCACTGACACGACCACGATTCTGCATCTCAGGTTCATGCTGCATTTGTCGTTGTCGGTCGGATAAGCTCTGCAGTAGAACTGCATTAATTTCGGTTTTCTTTTCTTGTTCTTTCATCATCCTATCATTATCAGCCTTGCAGCTTTGCAACTCAACCATGAGACTCCTCACAGTCTCGGCTAGGTCTAGAGGGGTTCATATTGCTCTTCTCTCATCAGACTCTTCGTCTTTGTTATGGGAGCCTTCTCCCACCTCTTGGTGAGTCACCATACTCTGTGTTTGTAGATTCCCGCGGTTGATCGTCTGCTTGAGTGAAAAGACAAACGCTGACTGTTATTCAAGAGTTAAATTCATTTCTTATAAATTGCGCATAATTTCATAACTTCTTTCATTTGTATACACAGTCGGGTTCTCATTTTCCAAGTTTTTAATCCTGGACAAGAGAGTTAAGTCAGGGGATTACTACTCATAGGAGTGTTTTGAACAAGGTTTATGCACGACTCGTGCATGAGCCCAATCAGGCCGAGTGTTGTAACCATGCTCTGATACCACTTTGTAACATACCCACTACCCATTTCAAATTTTTCCGGTCCTCTGTCGGACTCGAGCCCTTAAATAACCCCGGAGACCCAACGCAAACTGGCTCTTTCTTTCTTTCTCATGCGATCCCAAGTCATGACCATGGTCCAATTTGAACATAGTTTCTATTTAGGTTTCGCGATCTTCCGATCCCCGATATGCCCCTAGCGCATTAGCCCTCCAGGCTAAGCCTGTGATCCATGTGGCCACTACCCCGGGACCGTAGTCAAACCTCTACGTCGGGGTTTCGGGGTTTTCGATGTTGATATGAATACACCCACGGGATTCACGATTCCCCGATTCCCGATGCACCTCTGCCTCAGCTAGCCCCCCCTGGCTCATCCCTGGTCCACGTGACCATTACCCCATGTCCCCAACCTTACTCCGTCGGAGTTTTTGCGCTTCGCGATTTCATAAGGGGTAAACCCCACGTCCACGGGATTCCCGATATCCCGATGAACCAAACGCCGAGGGATGGCTCCCCTTGTCGGGACTTTCCCAATACCTCTGATATCCTCCACTCATCCCTCCAAATGGACGGTTCATATCCTTGTCGGGATTTCGGGACTTTCGATGTCCTGGTTCCTTCGACCTCAGGAATGTCGATTTCCCGATTTTTCCGACTCTCGTCAGATCTTTGACACTTGTCCCTCTGAACGGACGGCTCTGATCATGTCGGGTTTTCACCTAGGACTTCCCCATTCTCTGGTCCCTGGGAATTCTGATTTCCCGATGTGCCAAACGCCGATGGCGCTTGATCTCCGCCACGTGTCCTCTCCCAACGGACAGGTCCCGATCCTGGTCGGGATTTCGAGACTTTGGATATTTCGTTTAATTCGACCTTAGAAATTCCGATTCCCCGATTTCCCGACTCTCACCAGATTCATGGCACCTGTCCTTCACTAGCTCCAACTGTGGCCCACACAACTCCCCTGTCGGGATTTCGCATATCGCGAATCCCAACTGGAAGGGTTTCTTTCCTTCGAAATCCCCGATACTCCAAATTCTGACTCTTCGGAATTCCCTGACACGTGTCTCACTGTTGTACGGCTCAGAGCTCATCGGGATATCACGGATCGTGATTCCAAGCGACAAGATTTCTTTTCTCTCGCAAACCCTGATTCTCCGATATGTCAATAGATGGACTCCCTATCGGGACTCTTCCGGGTGGCGCTCGATCACTACCACGTGTCCTTCCAGATGGACAGCTCTGATCTTGCCGGGGTATCGTGGATCGCGATTCCAAGGGGCAAGATTTCTTCATTTCCAGAATTCCCGATAACTTCAATATCCCGATGACTTTTAAGGGATTTCCTCGGTTCGCTAGGGCTTAACCCCGGTGTAACTCCTACCAGATCTACAGTTAGCGGGAGTTCTGCTACTGATCCAACGACTCTGATGCCGCTTTGTGAACTCTTCCATAACTTTATGGACGGGGAAATCAGCGGTCCGGATGTTCTCAGGGATCAAGGGGATCTACGGCCCTAGACTCTTCACTACCCATGAAGACACAGGAAGATCAGGTGGTAAAGCCTTTAACACCCTACCTTCTCCTACTAATATAATGGTCATGGGGAAACTATAGATTTCCCGATGAATTCTCATTTGTCGAATCGATATTCCTTCCTTGAGCTGCCATCTCGGTTTTTAAGAGGATCGTTCCTCCTCGTACCAGATTATTAAGACTTTCACCTTCAAGTTCATATTCCAGGTCCTAGGTAAACCTTTCCAAGAAGGGAATCTCTACAAGAGATCTATTCCAGGGCTTTCCTAGATATGGGTGAGGGGAAGCAACTTCCCAAGAATGGGTTGGATGCCTAACATAGTTCAGCCTAGGCATAATTAGATTCAGTTTATCAATGTAAGCCATGCATGGCTTCCTCTATTATAAGCATATGCCTATTAATCATTATCCAAAACATTGCACAGACATTCTTACACAGGAATCATTTACACTTTCACAGGTCTATGAGCATTTACATATATGTATCATTCTATGAATTTCAAAAGGCAATATGTAAACAAAAACACTTATCAGAAATGATTTCAGAAATGGGTGCAACTGCTGAGAGGGGTGCTTGTTTCCACCCAACCGTAGGCTCAACGACTCCCAATGGATTTACCACTAGCCACCCCTGAGCTGAGACCACGATGTTCTGAGACTGCGTCTCTCCGTCTGCCAGTGACCAGGAGCGAAGGTTGCAATCCTCCCTCCCTGCTATCACTCACTCTACGTAAAAATTGCCAGAGTTCCCCTCGCGTCTACCCTCTCAATCGCTTATGCCATACGCCTTATCCTCTCGCGAGGTTGCATGTGGCACGATTACCCTCGCACTGGTCAGTCATGATGGCTCTACGGACCGGCGGTTCACCTCCCCATCCCTCATCAAGCCATCAACCTACCAGCCTGCAAGGCATTAAATTTCAGGGCCAACGAGCTGCTTTTGGTTCTCCGGGTCAGTGGAGTCCAAATACGGTATTTTTAGTTCTCGGTGGAAGTTAACGCCGCCTTTTCAGGTGCCTTCCATCGCCATCGTGGTCTCTTTTCTGCACATCCCCTCATCAACAGTCCTGCAATAAATTTAGAATGTTAATCATATTCACTGACCTTTTCCTCAAGGTCCATTTACATCACATATTCATATTTATGATTTTTCCATAGTTCTTGTCCAATCAAGTTATATTTACAAGTTGGGGGAAACAGGGTGTTACAACCCGAATATCCTCTGTATTTTCTTTGTAAGAGCAACGAGCAAAATATGCCTTCAATTCCTCTATTCTTGCAGACAGTGATCGTATCAGCTCCATCAACTCCTCTGGGGGATGTCCCTCATCCTCACAACTTTTGCAAGAACAAAGTATGTCCTGAACGCCATCTCTGTGCTCCTCACAACAGTTATGAAAGATTAACTCAGAGGAATAATACATTTTATTGTGAGCATTGAAAGTTGCATGAAACTGTTCCAAGGAGGAAATGCTAGCAGGGGCTAATGAGTGATACCACTCATGAGAATCTCCCATTAATGAGTACATGAACATATTCAATAATATATATTCATGATGTATCTCCCACTGATGCATGAGTTCATGAAAATCACGGAGATGCTCGACAGGGTTGTCATCTTTACGTTCTCTAAATATGGGCAAAAAATCACCCCACTCATCAATAGTAGGAACAACATTTAAAAAACTAGGAACAATAGAGAAACTGAAAGGAGCAAACCTTTGAGCCAAAATGGATTCCATCTGAAAATATGACTTCTTAAAACTGTGGAATCGCCACTAGATTCTTTAAACATGGAGTCTCTAGGTGAATGATATGCAGTCTGAAAGTGTCTGGTCTTTGTTCACCATCAAAGACCAGATTTGATCATTGTCATTATCCCAGGGAACTTTTCAATTCAGGACAATGTCTAAAATCCTTCTCGAGAAAGCTTTCCTTTCTTGATAATCTTATCTGGGTAAGCTTCAAGTGTAGCCAGTGGCAGTTGTGGAGTAGACCTTGTGTTTATACCTTTCGGAACCATGACTGAAATAGTGTAGTTGCCAGGCAAGTTGTAATCTTAAAGTCACTGATATTTGATGCACCTTCAGAATCATAATTTGTTTGTCATTCTTACCCAGGGAAATGTCTTCAATTCATCCCCAACATCGACGCTAAGAATGTTAGCACTAAGAGTCACCCTCAGATTGCAGGAGGATAAGACCAGTACCCCTTAGAATTTTTTGTGGATGTTGGTTTTATATGAGTGGAGGTCAATGGATAAAACTCAATATATGAATGATGTTCAACGTGAAACTAGACAAGAAGTGCACATGGAAGTGAGGGCCACATTAAATTCAGTCAGTGAATTGATTTTAAGTGTGAGAAGAGGGAAGACTTAGTGAGAAAGGTGAACAAGACTGCTATGAGCATCAGGCTTTCAAGCAGCTTGGAGAAGAAAAACTCATACTCAAGATCACTCTTGAGCACAAGCTTCAGACACTAAAATATGTCCAAACAACACAATCACAACAACACAATGATAAAACCTACATTACAATGCAGGTAAGACAACTCAAGTAGATCCTCCATTCCCAAACCATTCAGTGTAAGAGGGAGAAACATAACAAGGGAGCTGACTAAAACTAGTCACGATACCACTGTAATCAAACCTACATTACAACAACATAAAAACCCTTGACTAGATCCTCCATGCCTGAGTGCTTTAGCACAATTTTTACAGAGAGATGAAAAGAAGATGACTTCTATTAACATGAAAGTCTCAAATTTGATACATAACCAGAGAATAGTTACGGCATCAAAACATTACAAAATACGGATCTTTTCTCAACCAGTTGACAACCTTAACAAAATATCAAAACTATCTATTTATACTCAGAAAAAAACGCCACTACTAAGAGTGTGACCTGGTCACTACAATCAAATATTTGCTTTGACGAGTTATTCTATGAAACTGAATGTTCACCCCTCTGTCAAATGCGAGCTCTGATCGACATGGGTTTTGCAGGAAAATCTGCCCACAGGGGTACCACGGGTTGACGGTTTAATCCCCACGGTCGGGCCTTCTATGCCTTCCATTTATGGAGTGAGCCGAGATTTCAACCACCAACTCTACTTTCATTAAATGCCTTTCCTCAGAAATTAAATGAGAGTTAATGCTCAAGGAGTGGCCACGTGCCAAGACCATAAGGGTGCCACCTGTTTGTTTTGATGGATGCCATGCATTTCACTCTCCAGGGCTCGAGGGTATCTCTTGTTCCCCTGCTCCTTCCTCAATGTGACCTAGGGCCATGAACCTATGCAATCACAGGGAACGACCAAGGGTGTTTTGAAATCAAACCACTTTTGTCCCCGCAATTCACCATGAAGCGCCACGCGTCCCTTTCTAAAAACCATGGTTTTGATTATGGCCCGCCCTTGAAATTTTAAAATGGGTGCACCTTATGAACCCACAATGGAGCATGACCATTGATCTTTTGATATGAGATGAGGCTTCTTGATCAATGACCCAACTCTAACGCCTTTTAGATTGATGGATCATATCTTCCCTTTTCAAATCGATGGTCGAGATCTACTTCATGATTCAGGCTTCGGGCCTTTCAATAGTCAAACTTTATTTGCTCCAAGTGAATTCTTCGGAGGTAGGGATCTAATGATGCATGGCTCCCTAAGATCAATAGATGAGATGCTTTTCGGGTCTTCAAACCTTGGGAAAATCAAATCTCAAACCTAGGCTCCCAAAAGATTTTACTCGGAGCTGACGATATACTGACGCATGTCCTCATTAATTGAATGACCGAGGATTAATTGGGGCCTTTAGATGAAGCTCATGGATTTATGCCACATGTCCCACTGATGGGTGGTCCAGATGACATCATATGATGTCACGTCTTCTGATGTGTCATGATAAGGAGGTGACATGGCCATGAACGAATGACCTGGAAAGAGTTCCACGCGTCATGCCTTATGAGAGTGCGTCATGTTCTTCAGGTCTTCGGGACTTCGACACTTCGAGTCTTCTCATTTTTGGGCCTTAGAGACTTCGGGCCTTCAGGACTTAGGTGTTTTTCTCATTTTAAAAATCCTGAAGTAAAACTCTTGGAGTGACAGATCTGATGATGCGTCACATTCTGGATTTGGATGGCCAAGATCCACTTTGGGACTCTAAGCTCCAGGAAAATCAAATTTCAAACTTATCTTTCCCACAAATCTCGCGGATCTCTACCACGTGTCCCCGCTGATGGATGGTCTAGATTTACTTTGGGCCTTTGTCATTTCGGGAGTTCGGACTTCAGATCTTCAGGATTCGGCTCTTCAGGAATTTGGCGTGTTTCTCATTTCAAAACTCCTGAAGTAAAATTCTTGGAGTGAAATATATGATGACGCGTGGCAGTCTGGATGTGTCTTGCCGAGATCTACTTCAAGACTTTGGGCCTTCGGGACATTTTCTTTGGCGCTATACTTTGCGCAACTTTGGAATTTTGGACGCCCATGGGTCGTTGATCTGGATTGTTCCTGGAATATCTGTCGTTGAAGGATTACAACTACATGATTCTTTTAAGCCCGAAATGGGCTACTTTGAATGTCTCCCTTTGTGTCCATGGTTGCGGCCTGCATGAACAATGATTTGGGCGATTGGTTGTGGGCTAGGAAAACAGGGAGACCAGTGAATGAAAAAGGAAACGATTGCTCATCCTTGGAGAAAAACGGAGGGGCTTGGGGCCAAGATTTCACTCAAGTAAGATATTTAAGGAAAACTAGGGTGCACAAATGAACAAGGGAAAATAGAGAATGATTTACAAGCCGAAGGGGGGGAAAACTTAAGATTTGGTCTTCGAAAAGGATAGAGACAAATAAAGACTACAGATTCGGGTATATCAACACACACCTACAGCCCTTGACAACCTTATGTAATAACATTTGGCTCCACAGGGGAGGGAATGCTCCCTGCGAGCTGCCAAGAACGCGCAGTTCTAGTGCCTTGAAAGTGGACTTCCACCAGAGCCAGTCAAGTAACCTCCTAATGGAAAAATTATTTACTCTATCATTGATCAATAAAAGATAATGAAATTGTGACAACAAATCGATTACATTTTTCAGACCTCCTCTTAGTGTTGAAGGCAAGATAAAGTTTGGAGGATTCAATACTTGGAAAAAATTCCACTCCATGTACTTCCCTACAAAGTCATAAAATAGGTGACAAAACCTACTGGGTTGGTAACAAAAAACATGCTCTGTCTTACGACTACTCACCTTTGGCTGAATGTTTGTGGCAAGCACAGGTGAGCGAAAGGATGATGCAGGTTGTTGATCCACTTTTTCTTTGTATTCTCCAATAACATATGCTAGATGAGGGCAAGGGATCTCTTCGTGTATATAAGTGACTGGATGCTTCTCTTTAACATGTTGTTGAATGTCATCTGTGGACCTAGGATGGCTGATTTCCACATCAGAATCCGATTCATATCCATCATACACATGTTGGTTGCTTCCCAAGTCAACAAAATGTGATGTAGGGATATTCTCTTCTTCCTCTGAATACTCATCAAAGATAGGTGAGAACACAACTCTTTTATTTTGCACAGGAAAATGAGAAACCTCTAGATTCTTCTCTTCATTCCCAGGTGAAAATACATCATGGGGAACCTCTTGAAGGAAAAGAGAAGAATCCTCCTCCACAGCCATCTCTTCCTTTAAATCTGAGACAACAAGTGCACCAAGGGCATAATATAATTCATATATGGCTATGCAATCATCAGTGCTATCATCAATCATATATGGAAGGCCTTCTTCTTTGAAAATAGAAAGAGAAAAGATTTCATCCACAACTGCAAAATACTCACTTTTTTCCTTACTTTGTCTTTTAATCAGATCTTCACCAAACTCATCACACGAGAAAGACTCTATCATCTGCTAGATGTAGAATGAAAATGTCTTACAAGAGTCACCCAAAATAAGATGAGACAGGTAACTCTTCTCGTAATATGCATTGAAATCTTTGTGAAAATCCTTCAAAGAATGGATACTTGCAGTAGGGAGAGATTTACACCATTCACGAGCATCTCCCTCCAAAGAAAATTTGAACATATTGATCAAGAAATCCTCATGAACAAAGTCATGCTCAAGCATGCATCTATGGAAATTGAATAAGTTCTTACCAGGATCGTCATGCTCGCTTCCTCTGAATCTCGGAAGATAATCATCCCATTCATTTATATCTGTCACTGGATGTGGATAACCAGCTATGGCTGAGAAATTGAAATTGGAAAATCTCATACATAAGATAGCTGAGAGATGTGGCTCCCCCTTTTCTCCTTCATGGTTCTCCCCAGGGTCAGATTCACAATCACCAAAAACAGGAACCATGGAGAAACTCTTCTCTCTGTCTTCTTCGTTGGGATATCCATCAATAATCATTTGTTCTTGGTCAGTATCCGACATCACTTCTTCATCATAAGAAGGGATTCCAAGAAAATCAGTTTAAAGGACCGTAATATCCTCTGTATTTTCTTTGTAAGAGCAATGAGGAAAATCTTCCTTCAATTCCTCTATTCTTGTAGAAAGTGATTGTATGAGCTCCATCAGCTCCTCTGGGGGATGTCCCTCATCCTCACATATTTCGCAAGAATGAACTATGTCATGAATGCCATCTCTATACTCCTCACAATAGTTATGACAGATTAACTCAGAGGAATAATACCTTTAACAGTGAGCATTGAAAGTTGTATGAAACTGTTCCAGGGAGGAGATGCTAGCAGGGGGCAAGGAGTGATACCACTCACGAGCATCTCCCACTAATGAGTACATGAACATATTCAATAATACATCCTCATGATGTATCTGCCACAAATGCATGACTTCATGAAACTCATGGAGATGCTCGACAGGTTTGTCATCTTTACGTTCACTAAATATGGGCAAAACATCACCCCACTCATCAATAGTAGGAACAACATTTGGAAAATGAGGAACATCAAAGAAATTGAAAGAAACAAACCTTGAAGCTAAAATGGCTTCCATCTAAAAATGTAACTTCTTAAAACTGTGGAGTCGCCACTAGATTCTTTAAACATGGAGTCAGCAGGTGAATGATATGCAATATGAAAGTGTCTCGTCTTTGTTCACCATCAAAGACCAGATCTGATCGTTGTCGTTCTCCCAGGGAAATTTTCAATCTAGAACAGTGGCTAAAAGCCTTCTCGAGAAATCTTTCCTTTCTTGATAATCTTATCTGGGTTAGCTTTAAGTGTAGCCAGTGGAAGTTGTGGAGTAGACCTTGTGTGTCTGCCTTTCAGAGCCACGGTTGAAACAGTGGAGTTGCTAGGTGAAAGTTGCAATATTCAAGTCACTAATATCTTATGCACCTTCAGAATCATAATTTCTTTGTTGTTCTTACCCTGGGAAATGTCTTCAATTCATCCTCGGCAATGAAGCCAAGACTTTTAGCATTGAGAGTCAACCTCATCTTGCGGGAGGATAAGCCCAGTACCCATCAGAGTTTTTGGTGGATGTTGGTTTTATATGAGTGGATGTCAATGGGAAAAACTCAATATATGAATGATGTTCAACACAAAACTGGACAAGAAATGTGAGGGCCACATTAACTTCAGTCATCGAATTGATTTTAAGTGTGAGCAGAGGGAAGAATTAGTGAGAAAGGTGAACAATACTACTACGAGCATCAGGCTTTCAAGATCACTTATGAGCACAAGCTTCAAACACTGAAATATGTCCAAACAACATAGTCACGTCAACACAATGATCAAACCTACATCATAATGCAGCTACGACAACTTGACTGGATTTTCCATGCCCGAGCTATTCAATGTAAGAGGGAGAAAGATAACAAGGGAGCTGACTAAAATTGGTCATGATACCACTGTAATCAAACCTACATTACAACAACATAAGAACCCTCGACTGGATCCTCCATGCTTGAGTGATTTAGCACAGTTTTTACAGATAGGTGAAAAGAAGATGACTTCTATTAACATGAAAGTCTCCAATTTGATACATAACCAGAGAATACTTCTGGCATCAAAAAATTACAAAATAGGGAGTTCTGCTCAACCAGTTGACGACCTTAAAAAAATATTAAAACTATCTATTTATACTCAGAACAATATGCCACTACCAAGAGTGTGACTTGGTCACTACAATCAAATATTTGCGTTGGTGATTTCTTATGTCAAACTGAACGTGTGCCCCTCTGTCAGGCGTGAGCTCAGATCGACATGGTTTTTGTAGGAAAATCTACCCATAGGGGTACCACGAGCGAACAGTTCAGTCCCCACGATCGAACCTTCCATGCCTTCCATTTATGGAGTGAACCGAGGTTTCAACCACCATATCTACTTTCATTAACTTCCTTTCCTCATAGATTGAAGGAGAGTTAATTCTCAGGGAGTGTCCACGTGCCAAGACCATAAGGGTGCCACCTGTCTTTGCTGACGGATGCCACGCATTTGGATCTCCTAGGATTAGGGGCTAGCTCTTGTTCCCTTGATCCTTATTCAATGTGACCTAGGGCCATGACCCTATGCAATCGCATTATTGAGGTTGTGACCAAGGGTGGTTTGAAAACAAACCTATTTTGTCCCCACAATTCACCATGAACCACCACGCATCCCTTTCTAAAAACCACGGTTCTAATTGCGGCCCACCCTTGAAATTTTAAAACATGCGCACCTTTCGACCTTGCAATGGAGCACGACCATTGATCTTGTGATATGAGATGAGGCTTCTTGATCAAAAACCCAGATCTAGCACCTTTTAGATTGATGGATCGGATCTTCCCTTTTCAAATCGACGACTGAGATCTGCTTCACAATTCGGGCTTTAGGCCTTTCAATAGTCAAAATTTATTTGCTCCAAGAAAATTCTCTAGAGCTAGGGATATGATGACGCGTGGCTCCCTAAGATCAATGGCTGAGACGCTTTTCGGGTGTTCGGAATCTGGGAAAATTAAATATCAAACTTGGGCTCCCATAAGCTTTTACCCGAAGCTGGCGATATACTGACTCGTCTCCTCATGAATCGAACGAACGAGGATTACTTTGGGCCTTTATCAGGTGCTCATGGATTTATGCCACATGTCCCGCTGATGGGTGGTCCAGATGATGTCATATGATATCACATTTGTTGATGTGTCATGATAAGGAGGGTGACATGGCCACGACCAAAAGACCTGGAAAGAGTGCCACATGTCATGACTGATGAGAGTGCATCACGTGCTTCGGGACTTCGACGCTTTCGGTATTCCAGACTTTGGGCCTTTGGGACTTAGGTGCTTTTCTCATTTTAAAACTCCCAGAGTGACAAATATGATGACGTGTGGCATTCTATATTTGGATGGCCGAGATCCACTTCAGGACTCCAGGCTCCAGGAAAATCAAATTTCAAACTTATTTATCCCACAAAGCTTATGAATCTCTATCACATGTCCCCACTGATGGATGGTCCAGATTTACTTCGGGCTTCGTCTCTTCGGGATTCAACTCTCCAAGAATTTGGCACATTTCTCATTTCAAAACTCCCGAAGTAAAACTCCTGGAGTGACATACCTGATGACGCGTGGTAGTCTGGATGTGTCTGGCCGAGATCTACTTTGGGACTTTAGGACTTCGATATGTTTTCTTTAGCGCCATAATTTGCGCAACTTTGGACTTCCAAACACCCGTGGTCTGTTGATCTGGACTGTTCCTGGAATCTTCACCGCTGAAGGATTACATCTGCCTTCTTCTTTTAAGCCCGAAATGGGTTTCTTTGAATGTCACCCTTTGTGTCAATGGTTGTAGCCTACGTGAACAAGGATTTGGGCGAATGGTTGTGGGTTGGGAAAATAGGGATACCAATGACTGAAAAAGGAGACGAGTGCTCATCCTTGGAGAAAAATGGAGGGGATTGGGGCCAATATTTCACTCGGGTAAGATATTTAAGGAAAACCAAGGCACACAAATGAACAAGGGAAAACAAAGAACGATTTACAGGCCTAAGGGGGGGAAAACTTAAGATTTGTTCTTTGAAAAGGATAGAGATAGGGAAATACTACAGATTCGGGTATATCGACACACACCTATGGCCCTATTGGCATAGGAGCAGAACCAGGGTTCAAATCTAAGAGCGCACCAACAGGACCTAACTACTGGCCCTTTCGGCTACAACTGCGAAGCAGATGCAGTCTCACCCGAAGCAGCTATGGGGGGGTTGCAGGACAGAGATGTCTACAACCAAGGGAACTATCAAGTGGATCCAACACTAGAACAATACATCCTTCATATATCACTTATCATGTTAGATCTATTCCACACATCTATCAGATCTACCACAGTAATGCAATAACAATATATCAAGGAAAAATAACACAACATCAATCACACACACAAGACAAGATATACGTGGTTCACCCTCTCTCTAGGTCTACATCCACAAAATTGTGTTTTATAATGTCTTAAGATGAAGCATACAGTTCTTGTCTACGCTCTTAGCTAGAAGATATTCTTTCTTCTTCTCTCTATCTCTCCCCTCCCTGCGCACCCAGCTGCAGGGTTGTTCTTTGCACCCAGTTGAAGATCTTACAATACAGAAGGCTCTCATACTCAGCCCTTCTCTCTCTCACATAATAGTCTTTACTCGATCACACAATAGTAGTGAAATCTCAACCTACCTAGTACCAACAATGACAACAACCCATCCCAGGTCCTCTTGACCTCTATTTATAAATTACAATCAGTCACCAACATCCTTAGGTCGAAACCTAGGTGTCAAAACCCTAGATACAAAAACCCTAGGTGTCTAAAACCCTAGGTCAACTTGACCCGTGTTTTCAAAGCTTCACCAACCTGTCTTTCCTTCCTTCTCACGTGGTTCTCCAAAGCATCCAACGGTGGATTTTTCTTCTTGTTGAGTTGTCCATGATCCTTCTTCCTTGCTAATCTGCCATCCTCAATCTCCTCATCTAACGACTTGCTTCATTTTACTTCGCTCCGTCTTTTCTACTCTTTGCTCACTTTAACCTAGTAACAGTCACTGTGTCTTCCGTAGAGTTCGCATTCTGCCTTTTCTTCCTTGATCTTCTCTTATTTCCATAACCAAGGGCCAATAGGCACCCAAAACTCACATGTGACTCGTCTCAAGGCACTTTAGATCTCACCTTTATGTTTTACTTTGACTTCAGACTACGCAATGCATCCTTTTCTTTTTTCTCTATGCCTCCTCTCCTTCCCTATGCAGACTATGTTTTATGTGTCTGGTACCCAGTTTCAAATACACCTGGTACCTAGACCCTTTTCCTTATGCTTTTACTTAGATCTGCGAGGCATCTAGTTTTCATAGTACAATTTCAACTAGCTCACATTCACTAATCCTTCCATCCATTCTCCCTTCAAAGTCTTTAACTATGCAGCTCCTCCTTCTGTAACATAGGTGATCTCATATGGCCAGAGCCAATGCATTCTGAACTTTCCAGGATGTTTTATGAACTTACTTTCATATACCAATACTAGATCGCCTTGTGTAAATGCCTTCTTCTTGATGTGCCTATCATGATAGGCCTTCTCTCTTTCTTTCTGTACGTGTTGATGAAATCCTGCAACAAATCTATCTTCTTCGAGTTCGACCAACTGCGCGAGCCTCTCTTGAGAAGCGCTAGTGTCATCCATATCTGTAAAGGCAACAATTCTTAGTCTTGGTACCAAATATTCCATTGGGACAACGGTTTCGAGACCATACACCAACTTGAAAGGGGTCTGCATTGTTAATTTTTTGCAAGTGGTTCTATAGGCCCAAAGTGCTTTTGGTACTCTTAAATCCCAGTCATCCCTATTCACACTGCAAATATTCGCCAGCACTGTCTCCAAGATCTTGTTGAATGCTTCCACTGTCCCATTTCCTTGTGGATGGTAAGGCATGCTCTTCTGGTGATGGACTGCAAATTCCTCAGTCAAGGATTCAATAGTCTTATTTATGAAATGGGTGCCTTGATTACTCATAAGGATCTTTTGGCATCCAAACCTGGTTATGATGTCATCAAATATGAAGCGCGTAGCTATATTTTCACTGCAGTCCTTAATTGCTCTTGCTTCAGCCCATCTGGTCAAGTACTTTGTTGCTGTAATTATGTACCTTTCTCATGTGCGCTTTCCTAGTGGGTTTATAGGTCCCACGAAGTCAATGGCCCATTTCTAAAATGCTTGTAGGGTCAGTTGTGGTGCTAGTGGCATTACATCTTTTCTGGATAGTTTCCCAACTCTTTGGCATACATCGCAAGCTCTGTAATAGTCTTTAGCATCTCTGTGTAAGGTAGGCCACCAAAGGCCAACTCTAAGAACCTTATGCGCGGTTGCTTTCCCTCTGTAGTGTCCTCCTGTGATGTTCTCGTGAGATTCTGTGAGGATCATCAGTCGTTCTTCCTCCATAACACATCTTCTCAATATCTCACCAAGTCCCATCTTATAGGGTTGTCCAGATATAAGTGAAAAGTCTACAATGTGCACTACTAGTTGTTTCTTCTGGGGAATCATATACTCACTAGGTGCCATTCATGTTGACAAGAAATGGACTATCTCTATGAATTGGTCATCAATCCTTCTAATGGCCAACAACTGTGTGTCCGACAGTGTATCCTCCAAACTAGTGGGCTCTTCTCCATGTTCCAACCTTGACAAGTGGTCAGGACTTTTGTTCATTCTTCATGGATTTACTATGATCTCAAAGTCATATTCCTGAAATAGTAGAATCCATCTGCATATTATCCCCACAACACTAACTTGTTTACTAGGTATTTCAGCATGTAGTGATCAGTAAACATTTTAAAGTGTCCTCCCAACAACTAGTGGAATTTTTTTTGTAGCAGATACACCATGGCTAACCCCTCTCACTCGGTAGTGGTGTAATTGATCTCAGCAGTTGATAGCTTCTTGCTGGAAAAGGATAACGGATGGTCAATATCTCCTTCCCCATGGTGTGCTAACACTGCTCCTAAGGAAAGAGAAGACACATCGACATGCACATGAAACTCCTTGCCCCAATCTGGGAAGACCAAAATAGGCGCAATAACCATTTTTTGTTCCAGTGTGTCAAAGCTATGCTGAGACTCTTCTGTCCAACTAAACTGACAGTCTTTATTCAAAATCTTCTCCATGGGTGTTGTAATCTGGGCATATCCTTTAATGAACTTCTTGTAGTATCCAGTATGTCCTAGCGCAGTGCACAGTTGTTTGACTAAAGTAGGAGGGGGTAGATCAACTATGATGGCAATTTTAGATGGATCGACCAACAATCCCTACTTGCATACAATATGACCTAACAACACTCCAAATGGTGAGAAGAATATGCATTTCTTCAGATTCAAGGAAATTTGGCATTGCTTGCATTTTCCCAACATTAGCCTTAGAGACTCAATATGATTTTTCAATAAACTAAAAATACTCCAATCATCAAAATATGATTCTAGAAATTTATGCAAAAACTCCTTGAATGCTTCGACCACCACCATGGAAAAGATGGCTAGGGCATTCTTCAATCAAAATGGAATCACTATATACTGATAGTACCCCCATTATGTTGCAAATGTGGTCTTATGGCGATCTTCCTTGGCAATCCGGATCTGATGGTATCCCGAGAATCCATCTGTAAAATAATATACTTCCTAGCCTCCCACATTATCTAACACTTTGTCAGTGAATGGTGTAGGGAAGGGGTCATGAAAACAGGCATCATTCAGCTTTTTTAGATATACACAAATCGTGATCTCTCCTTTCTTCTTGTCTTGCACCACCATAGGGCTAATCCATTTTGATTCTTCCACAGGTTCTATAATCCCTACTTCCAGCATTCTATCAAGCTCAATTTTTACTTTCTCCTTATATTTAGGGTTCAGTCTATAGGGTCTTTGTTTGACTGGTCTTTCATCTGGTTTCAAAGGGATCCTCATCTCTCCCATATGCCCTTTAATTCCCTTCATATCAGTGAACTTGGTTGGAAACAAGTCCTGATATTCATGTAGTAATTTTGTAATCTTGTCAATAGTGGCAGCATCCCAATAATCTCCAACATTTGCAAGCTTCGGTGTCTATTCTATTCCAATATTGACCTTCTTAATCTTGATTGGTTGTCCAATGAATGATAACTCAACTCCTAGTCCTTCCACATCTATTTGGCCTTTTGTTTCTGCGATGTTCACCTTTCTTGGATCATTGTCTTCATCAGCATTGATGTTGTAACATCCTTGCAGTTTCTGGAGAGGCGCAGTCCATTTGTCCTCTTATTGATCTAAAGGGAGGCTATAGGAATCCTCTAATACTTTATGTTTGACACTCTGTAATGATTGATCTACTGAAGGATATTTACTTTCGAATAAGAAGTTGGTTACAAAATTCTGAGTCATACCTTCCCAATCTGCAGTGACAAGGAGCAGCTTCACTTGAAGGTACCAGTTGATAGGGGTTGTGTCTAGTGTGTTGATGACCTTGTACACCCACTTCTCTTGAGGAATGTTTCTCCAGGCTTCTTCGCAACTTTGCACATGGTCCTTTGGGAATCTTTGACCTATGTACCAAACTTCGCAACCTTCTACTTGTGCTGAGAATTGCGCTATCATCAAGGTATGACATTGTACCCATTCTGTAATGTTGTTTTTGTGTGTCCCCCACCATCTTGCTTGTGTGGCTTTCAAGGCCTCATCCATTGCCAACAGTCTCTGTTGCATTGGTACACTTTCTTCAAAGTCTGAAAATAAGGTTTCTAAAGGATTCATACCATCAAAGGTGGGTAAGTTACTTACTATTGTGTCAATCCAACGAACTTCTCTGGTTAATCTAGCACATCTTCTGGTAGATACTTCATACATTTTATTCTGCCAGTTCTCCAGTGCTTCTTCTAAGTCTAATGAACATGCATTGTCACTTCGCTATCTTAGGTTTCCATTGGTCGTAGGATTAATGTAGTCCTGTTGTCTGGCTGTTAATTTGTATATGTTTTCCAGTTCATATGTGTAGTCTTCTTCTCTGATGGGCTCTGTGTATCGCTGACCTTCATATGGATCTAAGGGTGCAATGACCCCAAGGCCATCTCTTTCAAAATTCATACGTATTTTCTTTAAATAAACCATATGTCTTTGTTGAATATCCATCCTGAGCCTGATAGGGGAATATATCAACTTCAATTTTCCCATTAGTGCCCAAGTTTGCTTCGTCATGACATTGACCTCTGACCCTAAGTCAAGGACCACATATTCTATATCATATTCTCCTATTTCAGCATTTAAGTGTAATTCCTTATTTTTCCTTCTCTTTTTAGTGATTTGGTGTACTGTCCTATTCAGTAAGGGGTCTATCTTTCCTAACTCATATTGTCTTATTAAACTTTGTAGCTCTTGTACAATGCTCTCATCCTGAATCAACTTAATACAAGTATATAGAAATTCCATGAGCTTGCTTACCTCTTTTCCTTATCTCGACGAAGTAGACTGATCAAATGCATGTGGCATTCCATATTCCCTTAATTCTGGTTGTTTCTTTGATGAAGAGCCTTGGTATGCTTTGAAATCTTTTCTTGCCTCCTCAAATATATGTCTTTCTTTCTTTGCATCAAAAGTGTGGGTCTTCTCTGCATCTTTCCTGATTCCTGAGTCTTCTGTAGTTTTTCCTTGGGTTAGTATGTCTTCTCCTGTAACAGTGCCTCCTCTAGTGATAACAACAACTCTTGTGTCTTCTCCATGAGGTTTGGCATTTATCGGTTGCACTTGCGGGTTCTACTAAGGTCCTCATCTTTCCTGAAGCTTAGCCAGCAATGCTGGACATTCATGCTCGAAGGAGTTTCAATAGCTGCAAGTGGTACAAGGGTTCTGATAGTCCCTTGCTAGGTGTCCTAGTTGTGAGCAGTTATAATAGATTATTTGTCCTCGACCTCGACCCATACCTCCTCCTCATCCTCTGAATCCACCACGAGGATTTAATTTTCCTCTCCCAGGGGAGTTATACTGCGTACTGTTTCCTTCTTGTTGTACTTTGCCTTGAATTTTGTATATGTCTCTTGAGCTTTCATGCATGATATTGTAAGACCTACAATCCTTATCATCATGTCCCACAGACTTACAGAACGTGCAATACAAATTTGTGGGTGTATGAACATATTTTTGCATGTAATAGCACTCACCAGGGTGATGTCTATTTCGGTATACCTCGCACCAAGGTAAAGTGACTTGCTTCAAAGAGATTGAAGCTCCAGAGGCCAATTATTCATGGAATATGGGACAATGTTCCTTGTCATGGCTTTATGATCTGCATATGACACACCAGATGTCTTCTCTTTTATCTTTTCCCTTGTCTTTTTTCATATCTTCAACATGCAGAGACAAACTAGTTAGTTGACTCAAGATTTGACTCATACATGAGTTGGATTCTCCCAGAGGGGATGATTCTAACTTCATGGCAATCTCCAATTCCTCAGCCTATGAAGCAATCTTTTGTTACATCAGAGGAACTCTGATGTGTGGTAAAAGGGAAGCAATGAACCACTCTTTGTTTTTCTCATCTGGGATCTGAAAAGTCAATCGACATGTTAAGGCCTTGAATCTCTAATCAAATTCCCACACGGGTTCAGATACCTTCTTCTTGATCTCTTTCAGCTCTTTGATACATTGTGATTCCAATTTTGGTTTCTTGAATTCTTCAATCAACCCATTCTTGATCTGATTCAGTGGCTTAGGTTGTACAAGTCCTTGGACAAGCTTCATGTACCAACTCAGTGCGCAATCCCTTAGGGTAGTACTGAACTGAGTTCTTTTAACAGCTTCATCAATGACATTACTAATATTCCATATGGCTTCACATAGGAACCAGTCTTGATCAGGGTCTTTAGACCCATCTCCCCTAAAGATAGGGAGCCTCATCTCATCTGCCATAGATCTTCCTAGGTTTCCTAGTATTCCTATTTGAGTATATGTTGAACTGCTAGTAATAGTGCTCTGAGGACTCTGTTGACTCTGACTATTCTGATTGCTTAGTGCTACTGAGACAATAGGAGGGATAGTATTACTTACTTCAGCAGTCTGCGTAGTTCCTGAAGTTTCTGGTTTGTCCCGGCGAGGTTCTTCATCTTTTCTTTCCTCTACCCTAGCGGGTTCTGAATGCTCTTTGTCTGTTAGATATGCCTCTTCTCCACTATAGAAACCCTTGTCCATGTATTTCTGCTTAAATAGGTTTGCAAGATGAACTTCTTCGAACGCTCTTCCACTGCGTGTATGTCCAGCCTCTGTGTCGTTGTCACTGTCTGAATTTTTGAACATTAGATTTTTTCCAAATCTAACCAATCTAATGTATCTTCAAGATGTTCTTCTCATGCAATAACATCTTGATCCTCAGCCTCAAAAAATGTGAAAATTTTCCCCTGGGTCCCTTGAAGAAATATCTCTCGGCTTGGTTATATGACTCTACTCTGTCAACGTCAAACTCGGTGATGTACCCTCCAATGGTGTTATCAAACCAGTGATCTACTGCTCTTGACATGGCATTATCAACTCTCTTCACCTTCTTGATCATCGCTGATGTCCAAACCACGGGATTTCTAGATATGATCTCAAACTGGGTATCTGTTAACCTAGCTAACCTATCATATAGCTCCTGATGGATTCCTCCAAAAAAAATATCGTGTATATAAGTAAAGATATATATCTCCAACCAATCCTCTGTAATAAGATTAGGTTTCTTTTTCTAGGGTTCAACGAAGTCCTTTTCTTGATCTTCTATCCACTTCTGAATCTCTGTCTTTAATGGGAACCACCTTGACATTCCCTCAAGAAGATTTTGGCCCCGGCAACAGAACCATTTGTTGGCACAGGGGCAGACCCAGGGTTCAGCTCTAAGAGTGCACCAACAAGCCCTAACTACTGGCCCTTTTGGCTACACCTGCAAAGCAGATGCAGTCTCACCCGAAGAAGCTATGGGGGGGTTGCAAGACAGAGATGTCTACAACCAAGGGAACTATCAAGTGGATCCAACACTAGAACAATACAGCCTGCATATATCACTTATCAACTTATATCTATTTCACACATCTATCAGATCTACCACAGTAATTCAATAACATTATATCAAGGCAAAAGAACATAGCATCAATCACACACACAAGACAAGATATACGTGGTTCACCCTCTCTCTAGGGCTACGTCCACAAAACTGTGCTTTATAATGTATTGAGATGAAGCATATAATTCGTGTCTATGCTCTTAGCTAGTAGATCTTCTTTATTATTATTTCTATCTCTTCCCTCCCTGTGCACCCAGTTGTATGGTTTATCTTCACACCCAGTTGAAGATCTTACAATACAAAAGTCTCTTGTACTCAACACTTCTCTCTCACACACAATAGTCCTTACTCGATCACACAATAGTAGTGAAATATCAACCAACCTAGTACCAACAATGACAACAACCCATCCCAGGTCGTCTTGACCTCTATTTATACATTATAATCATTCATCAACATCCTTAGGCCGAAACCTAGGTGTCAAAACCCTAGATACCAAAACCCTAGGTGTCTAAAAGCCTAGGTCAACTTGACCCGCGTTTTCAGGGCTTCGCTATCCTGTCTTTCCTTCCTTATCACGTAGTTCTCCAGAGCATCCAATGGTGGATTTTTCCTCTTGTTGAGTTTTCCACGATCCTTCTTCCTTGCTAATCTATCATCCTTGATCTCCTAATCCAACAACTTTCTTTCTTTTACTTCGCTCCGTATTTTCTGCTCTTTGCTCACTTCGACCCAGTAACAGTCACTTTGTCTTCTGCGTAGTTCACATTCTGCCTTTTCTTCCTTGATCTTGCTTATTTCCATAACCAAGGGACAACAAGCCCTTGACAACCTTATGTGATAACAAAAACTAAGGATAATGAAGGAGGAATACCTTCATAATATTCACAGAGAGAAGCCTCACCTATGCCAGATCTCAGTCCAGTAGAGGCTCCTTCAACTAAATCTACAAGTTTGAAAGGAAGGAAGCTAGTGTTTCCTTGACCCAATGCAGCTAGCAAGGTCAAAGTTAGGAATCCTATTACTAGAGCAACATCCAAGTAATATATACCTGTGAAAAAGGATGTAGTAAGATCTTTATCCCAGAGGAAAGGTAAATCCATATCTTTTGAGAAGCATGTTGAAATCATTGACACCACCATTGCTCAAAAGGAGAGAAATCATACTTTTAAGAGGATCAATAGACAACTAAAAGAGGCAAGGGATGAAATTGATGAAATGAAGAAGGATGATTTGGTTGAAAAGAATAAGCTTAATGGACTCATGGGCATGTATCATGAAACTATTAACAAGGCCATATTTATATCTAAAAGGTTTTGACCCCTCCATAGGAAGATCAAAAACCTATACAGACAAAACAAATCCTACCGAGCTCAGATCAGAAAGCTAAAGATGGAGCTGCAACATTTCAAAGAGGAGATGGCCAAGAAGAATATGGATATGTTAGCTAAATTTTCCACCAGGAGGAACTCCAGAGTCAAAAAATGAAGAAGATGAACACCTTAACTCATATCAATTTTGACAATTTCCTGTTTTTGTATTTTGAAATTTTGAGGATGGTCATCTTTGATAAATCATGTTCAGCTAAGGGTATGTTATATTATTAGGAATATATCATGATAATATGTTATTATAGCAGTTGGTGGCATTGGGAATGGTTTTTGGAATGTTTTGAGGTGTTTTAAAATGAAATGAGTAGCTACAGGAAAGTTTGCAGTGCCTGGCGCTACGAATTGGATGATACAGGCTGGCGCTGTGAACTCTTGTTCTGGATATTTTAAAGGAATCAACAATTTCTAGATGGTCAATGAATGCATGACACTTGTCTGAGGGTCAATTGTAAGTAGGGAAGCCACCTGTCAAAGGAATAATGCACTCAAAGGGACAGTTCATCAGCACTAAAGAAATGTTAAGGGTGTTGCCAACATTAGCCTAGTTTTTAGCATTTTAGTTATTTTCTGTTATGCACTTGTTTCCATGCTTCTTTGAGGGCACATGGATCCTAGGATAAGGAATTTATTCAAATTGTAAATATTTCATTGACAGTATAGACTATAAAAGAAACATTGTAGCTCAGTTAGAGGGTTTGAAGCATTGTAATGAGACACATATTTTTGAGATTGTGAAGGTAACAGAGACAACTTTGATTTTGTGTACTAGAACTTAGACATTTTGGCTAATGGAAATCTGTCTTTTCCTTTTATCATCTTATTTCTTCCTTCCTCTGATTTGCATCTATTTAAGGTTTCAATTGATCTATTATATCTACATTACAGTGAAGGATTTGTTGTGATGTTGCTCATGTTTTCATTAGAGTTTCCCTGTTGATTTAAGGAGTTCTTGTTTCAGAAGGTTTTCTTCCTATATATATTAGTATTACCTAATGTAAATGGTAGATATATTTCACTTTTCTTATTGAAGTCTTCCCCCCATTCATCTTATTCTGTAAACCTTGATCCTAGTTATTCAAAACCTCATTTGTTGGTGCATCTTATCTGGGAATTACTGTGATTGACACTATTTTACTAAGTTTTGTTTATTTATTCACCACCTTAACATAGAAACTTATTTTAAAGCTACTGATGGGTGATGAGCTTACACTTTAGTAGTCAAAGTGTGAATTTCAGGGCTAACACTAAGGATAGGAAAAAGTCTCTTTTAAACCAAGGGAAGAACAACTGAAAGTTCCTCCCCAGTGGAGTCGTCAATTTATGTTACAGAAATATTCCCCTGCAGATAGGTGAACTTTCCCTTGGATTATAAACCCCTCTACCAAGATAGAAAATTATATTTGGAAACTACCATTCCTATAAATTCATTTTATCCGTCGAAAAAGAGAGAAGGAGGGGAAGTATGTTGTACCTCATTTATGACATTTTTCCAAGTTGTTCCAATCTATGAGCTCCAAACAATACCTACAATGGACAACAATAAACAAATGACTATATCCTACTCTAATGGATTAGACAAAATCAATCGATATATGAAGATTAGGACAAGCATATACAAGCACATGTAAACACATACTTGATGGAAATAGGCCAAGTATATTAATGAGAACTTCGAAAGGAAACTTATAATATTCAAATGATGTTGCAACAGCCTCTCCAAGTCCTCCTCGTCCAACTCTAGCTTGAAATATCCACAATAAAAATAACAATGCTTTGTTGATTTATAATCTCTTTTTACCATGGAAATGCCTCCATTTATAGGCTTTGAGAGGCTCAACTACCTTGGGTATATTTGGAATTAGTTGAGGATATGGCTCCAATAGTTGGGATATCTTCCTTAGATGCAGCCCTGGAGTTATATTCGAGCCAAACTAACCCAATCCATCCATATATGTCTTTAGAGGAAAATGGGATTTCCCTCAAGATTCCCTCAACCAACTTATCACTCCCTTAGAGTGGAAAATAGAGCACTGCAACACTCCCCGTGAGATGGAAAAGGAGTGCTAGTGCTCCCTATGTATGAGAAGGGTAGTGTCGATATTCTAAAAAGTCAGCAAAATGAGTAAATCCCCAGTAAAAATACTTGTTTTGACTATCAGATCATGGGGCTTCTTCTTCTAACATGTTTTAGGGGTTGTAGCAAGTGTTTTCATGGTGTCATTCAAGATTTTACATTTAGTAAAAGTGAATGTGACACTTACGACACTTGAGACAATAAAAGTGTGATACTTGTGACACTTACGCCACTTATGACAATGAAAGTATGACATTGTCGAAGTGAGGAATTTTGATGTGTAACAATGAGTATCTATTCTCTATTTCTAGATATAATTAGGTGGTAAAACCCCATAATACCTAATTAGTATGAAATACATAAAATATAAAAATAAAAGAAACTATTAGATACTTATAATGGGTTACATGCCACATGTTGGCGATTCATCACCCACAAGAAACCACTAGATACTTTTAAAGGGTTAAATGTCACATACTCACTATTCACCACCCACTTACTCTTGCTTAGGATTAGGGATATAACATGCACCCACACCATCTTAAAAATCATTGACCTCAATTCTTGTTATCTATGGATGCTTCTACATAAAGTGCTCATTCTCCCAAGTAGCCTCTTTAGATAGTAGGTTCTTTCATTTCATGAGAAACTTTGTGATTTCCCTATTTCACAATTGTTTTACTCGTTAATCAACCACTACTAGTTCTAATATAAAATTGTGTTCCTCATATAGCTATGTAATCTCTATCCATATTGGAATCCTATCATTAAGAAGCTTCTTAATATATGAAAAAATGGATGGACTCTTGATGAGGATGGTAGTTCCAACTTTTAAGCCACATTGCTAATTTTTTGAAGTACCATGTATGATCTATGGAATTTAGGTGCAATATTTTTGTCCTTTTTTTTAAGAGACATTTTTTATTTGGTTGAAGCATTGGAAACACCAAATCATCAATATCAAACTTCCTCTCACTTTGATGTTGATCAAATTGTTGCTTCATATTGTTCTGGGATAGCCAAATTGTCCTTTAGTATTCTAGTAACATTAAATTGTTGATGTTGAAATCTATGATCCTCTACTTCCTCCTTGGAATTCCCCTAAATTTATGAAGTGATGGATGAAAGTGTATATCCATAGACTCCACCTTGAATAGTGTCATACGAGTGGATGTATGGAATGTAGTGTTATACCATTATTATGATAAAGGATTCCTTTTGAGACATTGGAACTATTTATTAGAAATGAAGCAACAAATATACCCTTCCAAAGATTTTTTCACAACCTCAATTTGACCACTAAGTTTAGGATGGTATGGAGAGCTATGAGAAAATTTAGTACCTAGTGTAGCAAATAGTCCTTACAAAAGTTAATGTTGGAAATAGGGTCTCTATCACTGAGTATGAGTTTAGGATCTCCATAAGTCTTTTTAATGTTCTCCATAAACATTGTTTCCACTATTCTTGTTGAAAATGGATGAGTTAGAGCATAAAAATGGGCATATTTAGTGAGTCTATCCTCAACTACCAAAATAACATTTTTACCTTCTTATTTAGGAAATCGAATTGTAAATTCCATAAATAATTCCTCTCATCACTAATTAGTTATGGGTAAGGGTTGTACAATTCCTTGTGACTTTAACATCTCTCTCTTATATTGTTGGAATACCAAGAATTCAAAAAAAAATATATATACATCTCCCTTTAACCCCTCCCAAAAAAATCCATGCTTGAACTTGTGATAAGTTTTGAGGAATCTATAATGTCCACCAATTGGAGAAGCATGTGTTTCCTCTAAGATATAATGTTGCAACTATGAGTTTTGACATAGGTATAAACAATCCTTATACCATAGTGATTAATTTCTCTAAGAAAAAATATATTTTGCATTAGGATCTCATTGTAACTATTTGATCAATTTTTAGGTTGAATGATCTTGTTGGTATTATCGACATGCTACTTCCACCCAATTAGGTTGTTTTATAGAAAAATCATGAATACAAGCCTTATCATCTTATTTCCTTGAAATTGAATCTATTTCTAAATTATTTTTTCCCTTCTTGAGAACAATTGTAAAGTTACAAAATTTTGGTTTTGGGAAACAAACAAGGTCCTCTTTGATACCCTTATTACTCAATTGATTATGTATGGCTGCAAGGTTTGTGTTTGTGGTATTTCTAAGGAAACTTGGAGGAAAATTGAGCAAATGTATAATCATTTTATAATAAATATCCCTAAAATTAAGTACAATACACCTTATCAAAAATTTATTTTAGAAGTTAGGCTTAATCCCATTGAGAATAAGGCTATGATAAGGTAGTTAATTTACTAGCACAAGCCAATTAACATGAAGAAATAAAGGATTCATGTGACTTATTTAAACATTAGTAAAAGTCGCTCAAGGCTCAAAAGAGGTTGAAATCGAGACAATTTCTTGGTTAAACCATTGGGAGATAATGGAATAGGCCTCACTCCAAGATATAAATATTGTTAAAATAATTTTAACTAAGTTTATAGATAAAATGTGGAATGATAGGGATATTGAGAATAAGAGAAATTTGAATTACTACAAATAAATCATTAACCCTAAGTTAGAATATTTGTTGGAACACATACAATTTTGAACTTTTTAGCTTTATATTCTTCACCTCATGAAAATATAATCTTTCCCAAAATGGTAACTTAGAAAATAACTTTCGAATTTTAAATCAAATTCATTTATGGTTAATTAGTAATAAGACGTGCACAATGTTCGTCGTTGATGAGTTTTCTTGTTTCATCGAACGATCAAAATAGCCCTATAGTTTTGGAGCCACCTATTTTTTAAAGAGGTAAATCTATAACGGTCGTTTCAGAGCTCCACGCTTTGGATGTTGCAATAAGTCTTAATAATAAAAACCTCGAAGCTTCGAAACCCGAAAGGGCTTGCTCATCTCTTTTCCTAAACCTTTAAAAGACATGAGTCGTAGTACACGTGTATATTTGAGCCTTCCTTGAGTTAACACGTGGCACCTCCCTTTCCAAGACACATTATCCATAACGATGTCATTCATAACATGTCACTACGGGAGATGATCCTTCAAGAGTTTAACAAAGAATGAATTCACAGTTCACCAAAATATCAAAATGTTGAAGTATTAAATGTTAATTAAATAAGTTAATCACGATCAAGAGATAATTAATGACTTCGCACTTCAGGGTTCAGGTGCTTACCCTGTATTTTATCCTAAAATCTCTGAAGTCCGAATTTCTGAAATGCTTAAAGTTAAATATGATTAATTAAGACTTTTATTAGATAATTAACCACTTCACAGTTTTGGGTTTCGGGAATTTCCTCTCTAGCTACATTTAAAGTTCCCAAAGTTCGAACTCTCGAGATACTCGAAATTGACACACCTTTTTAAACATGATTAGTTAAGGTTTTAAAAGTGATTATATAGGGATTAACCTTCGCAGATTCGCAATTCGGGAAATTCTCACTCTGTCTCATCTAAAACTACCAAACACGAACCGCCGAATATTAATGGAATTTATGGCTAATTAACGGTAATGATTCAAACGCGCATTGCGGATCATCGGGTAGGAATTTCCATTAAAGTTAATAATTTTTTTGTCAGTGAAGCTATACGAAAATCAATGTATCTGATTTGAATAAAATAACTTGGATTTCAAATTCATTTTCACCTTCCACAATTAGCAAGCTTTTATCAATTTGAAAAGCTCACGGATTTTCTCTGCAACAGGTAAACTCACTCAATTTCTTAGAGATCATGGCACCACAAAAAAAGATGAAGAATCCTGATGTGGTTGGCGAGCGTTCAAATCCAAATGTAGACGTTCTGTCGAAAACCATGATGTGATCCATAGACACTGTTAAATGTTGGACGCTGGTGTTCGAGGTTCTGGAACAGGAAATCATAAATTGTCCAGAAGATTTTGGCGATGAAGAAGATGATACTTATGCAGCTAAACTCAGACATATAGCCTAGTGAGAGATACACAAGATAGATGCACGACCGAGACTCATGCCATATAACGACATGATAAGTTGGGCCTTGGAAAACATCGACGTCCAAACCAAGAGCATCATCAACCATCAGAAGGTTGTCGTTGGTTATTTCCGACCAAAACACCTCTAAGTAATGTATAAGTTATCTCCCAATCCTAAATACAATTACAATGTTTCATTTATTTTGGATTTCAAGCAAAAGGAATGCATCCAATACAACAAGAGTTATCCCGATATAATCAAGTCCTGGTGGGGGCACCCAGAGAAGTTCAGGACTGATGCTCATGGTATGTATGTCACAACGTCATTCAATGCTCACATGATTTACATAGCCATGATGCTCTGTAATTGTTTGGGAAGAAGAGTCCTACTCATTTCCTAGTGGAATGGGTATATATCATGCATGAGGTGGCCGAGGGCTACACTTTTAATTAGGCCAAAATGTTGTCAGATAACTTGGCCTAAGAAATTACTGAATACAAAATGGTGAAATCAAAGGGGCAGCCCACCCCTTTATATATGTTTGTGTATGTTATGGACGCCATTTGTTGCATGACACCTTTCCCATTGATGAATTGGAGTTGGACCCCGACCAATGCAAAGCTCATTCACTTCTACCATTCCAAGTTGTGGGAGGAAAAAGCTAAGGATTTCTTTTACGAAATCTATCACAATGTAGTGATTCCTATTCATATAGCCCTGTATGGTCACCCACCTCCTCGAATTTCAGACAGGATTATGGGAAATCTGGGTAAGTTAGCAGATTGGTTTATTGAAGAGAACTTCTCTTATATCATGGTTTTTGGATGCCCAATTTCTCCCCATGATCTCCCATGATTTTTACCAGACTGACTGGTATGCAGAGAATTAGCCTACTGGACAGTAATGGGAGGCATCGACAAGGAGTTGAAGGAAGCACAGAAAAAGGTATGGTCAACTTTCCCCATTCAGGTTGGCATGTTTTCATTACTGGATTTTGGTCACTCCAAAGTGGAGGTTGCGGCTCTGGAAGATTTCAAATTGGTTGAAATTTAATTCAAAATACATGACCCACATAAAATTTTAGAAAACCACCTAGCCCAATTCAACATGAGAATATATGTGCATGAAAGCTCCGCGTATGATGAAGTATTCAGAGTAGTTAAGTCTTATGAGGAGTTATAATACAAGTTCTGAACCTTACTCCCAAATAAAAAAGATGGTTTTATCAACTTTCAAAAGAACAGGTGGAACAATCTACCGAAGATACTACAAGGGGAGTAAGTAGTCACTCCCCCTTCTCAGGAAGCCAATTCAACAAGTTCTGAAGTCAGTCTCTCTGGTAAGAATAAATTTGAAGAAGCCCCAAAGAGCTTGGAGGTATTGACTTAGAAATTAGAGGCCTCATTATCAATTCCACTAGGCTGTCAGGCAAAGGCTCGTCTCAAAGCCTTCCTAAAACAAGGACAAACGGTGTCTCCTTCGTTGCCAACCACCCATGCTGGTACCTAAAATTCAATAGAGCAGCAGTGATCTATGGATATTAGCACTCCCATTACATCACTTACTCCTCTACAATCTGGCTTCGGAAACCCTAGTTCCGAAATTATTTTTGTAAGTGATCTTACCCCCATCTCGCCCGAAGAAATGCCTCCTTCGGATTTCTTTTTTAGCAGAAAATGGAAGGCCATCGTCAAAAGAGAATCACACCAAAAAGATGGAGTGATAAATAAAAGGAAGAGGATGTTGTATGACGAGAATGATCGAGATGATATAGAATTCGCGAAAGAATTTGCAGGTTCATTGGGTTCTTTCTCCACTGCAAATCAATGGTCTGTGGAGATTCTAGCCGCGCAACTATGACATAAGAGATTATTGGTGAGGAACTTGCAAGATCAAATACAGGCCATGGAACAAGCTATAAGGAACAATATGAGCCAAGAATTTGAGAAAATCATAGCTCATGACCAACAACAAATCCAACAGTTGTAGGCTAACCTCAAGGAGCTCCATCGAAATTCATAGGCCAACCAAGGATTGGTCACTCAATGTGATGAATTGATAAGGAAATTTCAACCCATATTAGACATGACTGAAGGTACATCAACAGATATCTCAGCCTTCCACAATCAAGAACTGGAAATGGCCCAACAAGATATTTTGTGAAGGTTGATTCCATCCAGAAGTGCTACCAGGCAGTAGACCTTGCTCTGAAGGATATCTATATTAATGAAAGAGAAGCTCGCTCAAGCTAAGCTAGGTTTCAATAAGCCATCATATTGGCACATAAAGGTAATGCCCATGATTTTCCTCTGCTCTCTCCTTCTGAGCAATTATGAGGAGATATGGCCCTGAAGGTGTGGGAAACGAATTTGGCAGAGAGAAAGAGATTATCCCAGGAGGTAAAGGATGCTTTCCAAGAAGCGTTATCATCATTAGACAAAATACTAATTGATTTTTAAGGAATCAGTATAGCAAAGGCCCTGGGGAAAATCAATATTGAAATGAACCAACATAATTCTAGGAAGAGAAAAGAAGAAACTTTGGCATCCATTCAGGAAATGAGCTAGATTGATATTCTTAAGATAAGTAAAAGGATAGTGAACCCAAGTTTACAGTTCCAGGCCTTAGCTCAAGAGGTGAAAAGAATCCAAGAAATGTTGCCTCAGGTAGAGAGGAAGTTATTCACTTTTGAGGTAAATGAAACAATTGAGCCCTCAAGGTTGGTGGTGGAATTATTATATAGATGAAACCAATCCATTGAACATGGAAAATAAAGAATAGTTGGGAGCAGGTAAGAAAATGTCATTGCATTATTGAACATAGTTGGAGGGACAGATGGCAACAAAACTAAAATGTCCAGGACAGTATGCTGAATTATTAAGGAGACCAGACGAAAATTGTGTCCAGGCTAAAGGAATGAGGAAAATAAATGTTTCTACCAACAGATGAAGAGACAGAGGAGAACGCCAGCGGAGCTCATCATATTTTACATTTTGTTTTCTTATTCAAATATATGTTATTTTAATTATGAGAAGTCCAATCGTTTGAGTTGTGATAGTTTTTGTATAAATACATAGATCCAAGATCTATTCAAGGCTGCTTCTTGCCGGATGCAATAGAGAAAACTCTCATTTTTTAGTATTAATACAAGTGCAAACAGAGATTCCAATTTTTTTCCATTTTGGATTATGTGTTTCTTCTGTATTTCCATATATCAGCATATCCTTATGCAATTCCTTGATAAATGTTTGATTGTAATTTAGTATTACAACTACTGTAATTGTATTATATCAGTATTTCGTTAAGTAAACAGTTTTTCCTCTGTATTTACTGTGAGGAAAACAAGACCTACAAGCTGTGTGAATTATTGTACTTTATATTATGTTCAAGGGTGCGTTATCTATTTTTATTCTATTGCAACAAGGTGAGACTCTTCAACAACTGATGCCTTTATTTGTTTAACAGTTTTGTAAGTTTCCCTCACACCATTTGATATTACAATTAAGACTCAGAAAACTAAATACGACCTTTGTACTGCGATATTGTTAATTTCATTTAAGGATCTTTTCTTATATAACTAAAGGTATAAAAGGCACTCTTTAAAAACATTCTCTTTAAACATTCTTGATGTCTAACATTACTCTTTGAGCCTTAGGATTAATCTCAAGAACAACAATATCAAAAGTATCTTTCTATGGTTTCCAGTTCAAATATATATATATATCCAAGATAAGAACTAATTCCCATGAGATTCATAGTGAAACATGTCATTGAAGAAGACCTAAAATACCTTGGCATGAAATAATGTGGAAAATATATTAGATGAATAAGGTGGAGGATGAAAAAATATTTCTCTTCAAATGTCCAGCCTACAAAGACATTATATGCAACTTTGAAAACATTTTCAATAAAACCAATATCCATAGCTTTTTAACCCATAACAACCAAAGGGAGATTGAAAATTCACTTCCAAGTTTTTCAATCATAGAAATAAACATTTTTTTCTTCATGTAATACATTTCCTAAGGAAACCCACTAGGCACTTCCCATCATTCCAAGGATGGTACCCAAGATAAAATAGATTCCTTAAGGATCAATGATAGGTCAACATCTCAACAATAATCGTCTCACGAAGAGTAAACATGTCACAAAGTGGTATTTGAACTTGGGTGGGGGAGGAAATGTTTTTTCCTCTCGGCCACTTGAGTTACACCTAATTGACATCATAGAAACAATATGATAAATAGAAACAATTAATTTAATTGTATGGGTCTAATAGACCAAATATGGTCTTAGTAGAAGGTAATCATTATCATTATCATCATGATCTCAAAATCAAAACCTAACATATTTGTAACTCACTTATGTTTTTTCTTCAATGACAATCACTATTGTAGAAAACACTTGAGGCTTTCATGATCTATATTTACTTTGAAATGTCTTCTTATTATATATTGACACCATTTCTTAATTGCATGAACAATGGCCAAGATCCTTTTTTCAAATGTTGGGAGAGCTAGATTCTTTCCATTCAATTACCTATTTTCAAATATTAACGGATGGACTTCTTTCATAAAAAACATCTTTATTAAGCTTTCAAGTCACCTCCTGCAACCCAACACTCTAACATCTTTATTAAGATTGGCACATTTTATTGGTTCACTTAGGATCCACTACCAACTCCTAGTCAATGAATCATGCTAATCTCTATAGTCAAGAAGAGGGTGGAAGATGGCCATCACAACCACTACCCTCAAACACTCCAACAATCTTTCTAAAGTCCCCTAATTCAGATGAGTCAACTGAAATACTTCCATACCTCTTGCTTAAGAGAGGCACATCCACACCAATACTTCCATTGCATTCAACCAATGATCTCATGATATTTTTTTCATCCTAGCAATCATCCTCAATCCACCCATATCCTAAGTCCCCATATACTAGGTCCCCATATATGAAGGAGGGAAATAATTTTCCTTTTATCTCTTTGGAAATAATTGATTCAGCATTGACTGTCAATTAGCTTGAGTTTGACTAGAAATGTTTTTTTTCTTTCCAAACTTCTACATACGAAAAAAATAATTTATTTGTTTATAATATTTAAATTTATTTTATCAAAATTTCTATTGGCTAACAAGATCGATGTCTTATTTCCGAGCTCATCTTAGATATTCCAAGTTATATCAATTCATTTTCTGCAATAATCTAAGTTTATTGAAGTTGTTTATGAAATTATTTATGAGGATGATGGTGATCTTTTCATGCATCTATTATATCCAAAATTATATGAATTAACACTTCTATTGTCATTAACACTTTTATTATCAAATTTCAATATGTTGCATTAACACACAAATGTCAGTATGTTGCAATAACACACAAATTTATTGTCAATCTTCATGTTGAATCCTTATCCTGCACTGCCATGCCATTCCTCTCACCACTTTCCCATATCTTGGCTATGTCGCTTCAAATTTCATCATTGGCTTTTCTGTGCACTTTCATCCTCGGTTAGCTGAAGATATGAGATGAAGATACGTAGTTATAACCTTTCATACATGAAATGCTTCCCAAATAGTACATGTTAACAATGCATTGGTGATTCCATAAAAGTATAATGTTAGCAGTGCTTCATATTCTACAATGTCCTTTGCACAAACAAATCTGATTCTGGTGATGGTGCTAGGTTAGTCACTCTCTTTGGATATAGAAAGATCTATGCCTAGGAATGGATCTAACTCATTGGATGCATTGGGGACTCTACAATTGTAACTCGGTAAAAAAGGTTCTCTCTGGATGCTAGCGTTTATTTCATAATGTCAAAAATATATTGCAAAGTTCAAATGAGAATAAATATGAATCACATTAAAGATAATTTATGTTACTTTTAGGATTTGGATATTCAGTATCCTCTCTTTGCATAATTTGAGTGTTATTTTTTGTTTGCATGCTACTTTAAAACAAATGCATCCTAGCTATCACAGAAAAATGATACAAAAAATGTGATTCAATACTGTGACGGAAGATTGTTGGAAGTGTTCAAAATGTTTTGAAAATAAATATCCATTACTTATATTGGAATTTGAGGACATGAAATTAAATAGAATAACCGAAATTTTGGTTACCTCTTGAGGTAGACTTGAAGTCTGGATGAAATCTTGTTGTGCCTTCATTTGTAATTTCGTAGTTAATTCTTCAACATATAGCTTTCTGCAATACTACAATATTCAAATCAGAATTTTGTAAAAATGTATTAGGATATGAAATACAAATCCTACAAAAACATCCACAATAGAAAACATTGTATCCATCTGTTGAAGGTGATTTTTTGAAGTTGCAAACTCCTAAACCATGAATCCTAGACCCAAACAAGAAAAATACCTATTGCTTTTGAAGTTTCAAAACCCTACGAGATAAATGATGAAAAGAACATTATGAAAAAAAAAACATACATTAAAAACACTTAACACCAATTCCAAACTTGTAATCATGCATTTGAAAATCGCATATTAGTGCAATTGGTTAAGACTAAATTGAACCCAAAAAACTCCTCCATTGAGAACTATAAGAAGAGTACAATTATAAATATAGAACTGTAATGGTTACCGGTGTACCTATATTTTTTATCGCAAGGATGATCCCATATGCTCTCCCTGATACTGAAATATTATAACAATAGATGTTATCATCCACTGTAAGACTACAAACAGGGAGCACATTGTTCGCAGCACAATGCCTATGGTATGCCTTAATAATTATAGTGAATTTGAAGTGTAATAACTCAAAAGAAATTGATTATATTCAATCATGTCTTTATTAACATACAACGAATATTGTTAATTATATTATATGTATATTAAGAACTCAAAAATCCCTAAACCTTAAACCCTGGAATTTCTAGCTCTTCTCCAAGTAGCATACCTTTTGCATGTATCACCTTGGCCCTAAACTCTATTCTAGTTCTCTACCTGACCATAGCCACTATTTGGTATAATAAAAATGGTATAGTTTTGGTTGCCCATAATTTTGGTACTGCTATTAACTTAAATACGGCGTTGGAGGTGACTAAACTAAAATAGTAGCAACAACCTTAGTGGTAGATGGGATGAATCCACTGGTAGTAAGGAAGTGATCATTGGGTCTTGATTTGGACCTAGCACTGAGACTGGCTACAGATTAGGATGTATTTGTAGCTTTTGTTGGTTGGTCTGGATCAACTATATTTACTATGCCTGACTCTACCTTTGTTGGTGCCTTCACATTACCTATTAATGCCTCTACCCCCAACAGAATCTGGATAACCAGAAATTGGAAACAACATAATTGGAACATGTATCTTACGGGGTCTCGATCTCCAATTGGTCAGGATGTTGTTGAACCTTTAACTGCTACTCATGTTGCTTCAATGAATGGATCTTATCCTGGTACTGGATCTTTTTCTTGCTTACAAAGGCCTAGATCTCGATCTTGAACATATAGAGCATATGGAACATCATCCTACTCTTCCTTTAAATAATCTCAATATTTATAATGAACATCCTAATCTGAAAAACATATGAATATGTATCTCTACCATGAGCATATGAATATGAACCACGAGTATAAGGAGGAACTAGGTCTTTCTCATCAAAATTTGACCCTATTAGCACTGGCCTATTAGAACTATCTATAATGGATTTGATGTATGTTGGCTTGGATGGCTTTCTAGCTAGTGGAAGCATGTACCTTTTCTTTAAGCGCCTTTGCATTTCCTACAATTGGATATACCACCATCTTTGATATGAGTGCTTCAAGTGGATCATTCACCGGGATAACTAGTTGCCTCTCCTGCTATAGAATAAACTAATGAAACAACTGTTGTTGTTCATTTTGGACCTGGAACTGCTACTCATGGACCTGCTCTTGGGTCTACTGCTACTACTTTTGCTTATGGAATTGGATATACTTTCTCTGCTAGTGGTCAATAAAGAGTCTTGTTCATGAACTGGTTTAGATACTTAATCTTTTGAATCGAATGTTTAATATTATGCTTCTTATTAGGATGAAACTGAGACTAGGTTAGTTGTTGGAATTGGATATGCTAGTGGCATATTTGGACGATGGATCTCCAACATGTCCTTAAGACCTTATTTGATTAAATTTCATAAATGAATGATGAATATGCATTGTATATGGATATGCTACAATTCTATTGTCCTCTATGCATGTGCAACCACTTGTCTCTTCTCCTTAGTGGGCCTTCTCCATGTACTTTCTCTATGGCCCTTTTTCTCACTTCGTTGTGGTATTTATGTGTCGATTATTCCTTTACATTTTCCATAATCCTTATTAGATATTTTTATTAATCATTTTTTTCTTATACTATCATGTCATAATAATATAATAATATTGTAATAAAAATTACTATTGTTCTGGAAAGGAAATATCTAAGAGGAGGCAGTGGAAATGGGGTGGGATCTCTAGTTTCTATGTTTGTGAAGCTCGGTTTATGTGTTTGTGAAACCTCTATTTGAAGCATTGGGTGAGCATAACAAGGGTGTGCAAAGTGGATATGCAATGTGCCTCTGAAAGCTCATTGAGAATGATAAATATCCACCAGTGGAAGATTTCTAGCAGCTCTACCCGTGTATCTGCAATTATTTGAGCAATCCCAGCTTCTTGGCTAAGACATATTTTCTTCCTGTCATTGCAAGTCTTGCTCAAGTTCATCTCATTTTCTTCCATTTTTTCATATTTCTTCAAGTTATTTCTTGAAAATAAGAAAAAACATAAAAAAATAATAATAACAAAGCACTCCACAGAGTGCACACACCTATCCCAAAATATTAAAATGCGGTCATTCTTTTTTATGCACACAAAAATGTGTCTATATCATTTTTTTTTCTATTTTTAGTTGGGTTGAAACATAACTGCACTTATGAGAAAACCTTGTTGGGGAGGCCTACATGATAAACACAGGGATCTCTCCCAATCACTTGACTACGAACCTTCCTTACTTTGGTACATCGCTTAGAGGTTTATTTGTTCTTTGTGAATTATCTTCCTTATGATTCATGTCTTGTGATGCATTCTTGCTTTCAAGCCTATAAAAAAGAAAGTGGCATATCCATTGTTTCATTATTTTGTTTGATTTTAACATGACTATTTATTAATCACCTTTTGCAAATTGGTCCAACAAAGTTGCTAAAGGCAAGGGAACTAAATGGTAAAAGTCCATTAATTTGCATGCATGTATACAACTATATTTATATACACCAAATATCCATACACATCTGCATACATATCCATATGCTCTCACCCATGACAAATATTTTCCATTATAACATTTTTGACGTATAAAAAAAACATTTAATAATACTTATTTTGTTATTTTATGTACTTTGTATATGGTTAGAAACTTTGTGATATCATGAATGTCAATAAGCATCTTTGATAGTGCCTCGAACTTGATATTACAGTTAAGGACAATTACGAGTCTTATGCTTGAGATCTGTAATTTTGTGTAAATAATGGTGTCAACAACGTTAAATTATCTTGTTGTATTTTTTTAAAACTTTAAAATATACGTACTTTATCCTCTATATCATTTCAATACCATACAAGAATTATAGACGTCATAAAACCCATGAAGTAGCAACACAAAATTTGTGTACCATTGATACTAGTTTTGTTGAAGCTTCTTTGGCATGTTCATACTTTTGATATTTTACAATCCTCATATACTTCCAATTAAAGGAATTTATTATGCAATCTTGGGAGAAATGGAAGCTTAAAAAAATGATAGAGTAAAGAGTGATGCAACCAACCAAATAAAACAACGGTACCACTAATGGGATGTGCATGTAAAATGAGATGAAAATGTAATATTCTTGTGATTAATATCCAAACCAAACTTATGATGATATTATTTTTGAAATTTCAACGATCTATTAAAAATTCTATCAAATTTATAAAATATAAATAAAAAATCAATATGTATTATTCAAATGTTATCCCTTTGGTTGGCTTTGATACCAATGAGTCTCACTAAATCATTTCCTCTCATGGAATAAGTATCTATTTACATCGAAGCAAGATTCTCCCTCATATCATGATATTATTCTTATTGTGTAGTAGGAAATACTTTAGGTTTTGTTTTGAAGAAGAAGAAGAAGAAGAAGAAGAAGAATCGAAGAAGAAGAAGAAGAAGAAGAAGAAGAAGAAGAAGAATAAAATAAAATAAAGAAGAAGAAGAAGAAGAAGAAGAAGAAGAAGAAGAAGAAGAAGAAGAAGAAGAAGAAGAAGAAGAAGAAGAAGAAGAAGAAGAAGAAGAAGAAGAAGAAGAAGAAGAAGAAGAAGAAGAAGAAGAAGAAGAAGAAGAAGAAGAAGAAGAAGAAGAAGAAGAAGAATGACCAGACTACGTACGTCAGGCAGTCTGATTACAAGTATGACAGGAATTACAAAATACATGGATACAAATTATTGATGAAGTGAACAATGAAGGAAGTAGATGTCATAAAATCCATAAAGTAGCAACACAAATTCTTATGCCATTGATACCATGTTTGTTGAAGATTATTGATACCATGTTTGTTGAAGATTATTTGACATGTTCACTATGACATTTAAATGAAATTTCATGCATGAAGGTTACTTCTATCTTATTATTTATTTGTTGATTCGGTGTGTAGGACAGTGCTTTTCTCTGGCGGACTAGAAGTGCAAATCCTATCAGAGCATTATTTCTGTCAAAAATTTACTTTGTTGGCACTTATTGTACTTCAGCAATAATTTTGACAAAACCAACCATTCGGAAGGGAAATCTCCATTGTAGTGGAACTTGTTTCTCAATGGAACAAGTATGTTTTTCATCAGTTGTACAAATATCTCTTATCAAAGTACACACAAGATCATGTTGACAACATAGAATAAAATGTCCAAATAATAGACCATGATTTATTAACAAGTATGTAGATGCTTTCTAAATAATTAGGGATTTTGATATTTGGGTTCACTCAAGCTCGTGGGTTGCATTATTTAAGGGTGATAGGGAGAGTGGTGGACTCCTTGATTTATGGATTTTCTAACAAAATAAGAAGCTTGCAGTAGGTAGACCACCTTTTTTGTGAGGTTTGGTCCCATTAGGTCATGGGTTCAATACCTACAGGCCCTTGGGTCCCTCCTTAGCTCTGGGATTTTGGGATCCAAGAGCATGGTGACTTTTAACATGTAAACCATAGTTTTTCCATGTGAGCATGCCACTCAATTATTTATGGGTATGTCAAGAAGGACTGACCCATCCCTTAGGTGTGGGAAGCTCTTTGTCAATGGAAAAAAGGAAGAAGTGGCCTATCACCTATTTTTATTATGTACAATAAACCCTCCCCACTTATTAAATCCTTTACCTACAATAAGGAACCCACACATGGGTTGCTAGGTAAATTATGAAGATAAATTTCTTTTGTTTTTAAGAGGGTGATTTCTTACATTTTATGAGGGCCAACCATATGAAATGCATAAAGGAAATCAATGCATAACAAGGTAAATAATGAAGGGAGTTGGTCTTACCCCTTTGTTTGGTGAATCTTGACTAATCCTCATTATTGGTGAAATTATTAACAAAGGAATTCAAGGGGTTTGGGCCACGTTATAGATTTTTTGTTTGTGAGGAAAATATATTTACGAGTTTCTCAATACACAATGTCTTTTATACATGTTAGATATGCATTGTATCCTTTGTAGATATACTTAGTCACATATTGGAGGGGGTTCAGGGGTTGGCCCCTAAATGAAGGGAATCTAGGGGGGACCACCCCCTCAGCTAGGGATACATCAAGGCCGAAGCCCCGAATGATTTTTTTTAGGTCTATTATGTATTATTTTGGCCAATGTTTCGACACCATTGTAATATAACCACGGTTAATGGATTATGGTTGTAATCTAATTTGGGTAAATGGATTAGGTTTTTGGATGTTATGAAATACCTAATTATTATATTGTGAATGGTGAATTTAATACAACAATATAGATAGAGGTTCAACTCTTAGTTAGGTTGGTTTTCTCGATTAAGGGTTTCCAAGGTAAATATTGTGTATATTCTATGAATCTTCCATTGTTATTCTTATGTTTTAGATTTTGTTAGTATTGATTTTCTTGCACATGTTTATCAAATTCTTCATTTGGTATCAGAGCAAGGTTATTGGATTTAGGGGGATTCTTTTGATATTAGGGTTTAGCTCATTATATGAATATCAAGTGCATCTTAGGTCTACAATAAACCCATTCTTGAGTGGGAGATTTGCACAATGAATCTTATGTAAATAAAAATGAAAAGCAGTTCAAGAAAAGAAATAGATAAGTTTAACAACCAGAACTTCAAGTTATGGAAGCTAAAGATGAAATATATTCTTGTAGAAAGAGAACAATGGGTTGTTATGGATCAAAGTACAAAACATATTGGTAAGTCAAAATAAGAATGGAAAAATATGGAAAGAAATGTGAGAAGTATTATTCAACTCTTCCTCTTTTATTCAGTGTTGTTGAATGTCTCTGGAGAAGATAGCACAAAGAAGCTATGGGATAAGTTGGGGAATTTGTATTAGTCAAAGTCCTTGGTAAACAAGTTATTTCTTTGAAAGAAATGTATCGTCTTAGGATGGATGATGGTGACTCTATGATGGAGAATTTAAATTCCTTTAAAACTTTGGTAAGTTGACTTGTCTCTATTGATACTAAGATGGAGGAAGAAGATAAGTGTATCACCTTGTTATGTTCTTTTATAGAATCTTAGAATAATATGGTTGTCACCAATTGGTAGCACTACTTAATCCACATTAAATTTTGAGGATGTAGTTTCATCCTTGTTTTTTTCTAGGTTACACTGCTCAAGAAAAACCCGTGAGTAGTTCCCCTCATTTCAAGGATGGTGCCCAAGGTAAACTCTATAATATTCAAGGAACAAGGCCAATCAACAATAGGGCTCAAAGCCATTACAAAGATATACTCGTTAAGAGATCAACATGACACTTGTGGGAATTAAACCTAGGTGGGGAGGATAACAATCATTCCTCCCAAACACCCAAGCTAAACCCAATTGAGAGTTCCATCCTTGTTATTAAAGGAAATAAGGAGAAAATCCCATGAAGGGTATGGCTAAGGAAGTTCAATATATAATATTTCATTCCCAAGAGAAGAAAAATAAGTCTTCGAGAGGCATATCTAAATCTAGAGGTAGATTTAAATCTACATGACATTCTATAAGGAAATGTTGGAAATGTGGTAAAGTTGGGAATTATAAGAAATATTGCAGAGCTAATAATGTTAATAAAAGTAAGGGATTTGATGTTGTTCCTTCCATAAAAATGAAAACCTCCATGGAAGAAGGAGTTGATGTTTAATTGACATCTACAAGTACACTTTTGGATCATGATGTATGTTTGATCGACTTGAGTACTTTATTTCATATGACTCCTCACAAGGAGCCATTTTTTGAATATGAAAAGTATAATGAAGGTGATTGTTTCCTAGGAGATGACTCGATAGACAAAATCATAGGACATGGAAGGATCAAGTTGTTTCTCAAATATGAACAAATTAGAACTCTCTTTATGGTTTTTCACATTCCAAATCTAGACAAAAACATGATATTTATAAGTAAGATGAGTGAAGTAGGTATGCAAATTGTATTTGAAAAGAAAACGGGTAAGTTGGTTTGAGGAGAAATATTGTTTACGAGGGGAGTTCAAATTGGAACTTTGTACTCATTTTTTGGAAGCATTATTAATGATGGGTGTAAAGGTTTTGTTTTTAATGAAGGTATCAATGAAGAGGACATGACCCCTACTATCCCTAGAGAGAAGACAATGGTGTGGCATCAAATACTAGTGGATATGTAGAGAAGGGCCTCCAATCATTACATGGTAAAGTTATGGTTGAAGGTATGTCTAATTTATCATTAGATTTCATTTTTTGTGAACAGTGTATATATGGTAAAAACATCAGGTAAGATTCCCATATGGGGATACAAGAGAAAAAGGAATCTTTGATTTGATATACAATGATGTGTTTGGACTTATGCATGTTCCATCACTACATAAATCTATGTACTATGTTTCATTCATAGATGATTTCTCTAGGAACATATGGATCTATTTTCTATGAAATAAATTTTTCATTAAGTTTAAAGAGTTTATGGCTCTTTTAGAGAGCAAGATATAGAAGAAAATAAGGTGTTGAGGACAAAAATGGTGGAGAGTTATTTAGAAATGAGCTTGATTAATTATGTAAGAAGTGTTGAATAGTAGGGAAAAACACTACTACATGCATGCCTCAATAGAATGGATTTGCATAAATAATGAATAGGACAATGATGGAGAAGGAAAGAAGTAAGCTTAGTGGTGTATGTCTATCACATGAATTCTAGGAAGAGGTAGTGGATACTACTCATTACTTGGAAAATTGGTCACCTACATCAACACTAGTTGATAAAACTCTGCATGAGGCATGAACTGGTAAAAAACCCTCACTTAAATGGTAATTTTAGAGCGTCTATTAAGTTTCTTTTCAATTTACTAGATAACAATAGTATAGATAGGATCACTGAGAGAAACACAATCACAAGATACACAACATTTATCCTGGGAAACCCTCGTGGGGGAGAAAACCCAGCAAAAACTTCCTTAATATAGATAGTCAATACAATGCCAAGACAATAAACCAAAACACTAGAGAATATCCAACACTGAGCAATGTGCCCCTCTTTTCCTTCTTCTCCATAGTGCAGCTCCCAAAAATTGCACACTTGATGAGTGAATGAGGCGCTAGCCTCTATTATTTATATTAGTTGGCAGGCGTTAGGGAGGTGTCTCTTCATTGGGAAAGGATGACTTCTTCACTTAGTGGTTAAAACCAATTTAATTAGGCTTGGGGCCAACTTCTTAATTTGCATGATATAATTAGGGTTTGACCAATCCGCAAAAGGGGATTTGGTCATTTACAAAACTCGACATGATAAATCCACAAAAGGGGATTGATCTAATCAATAATGACTCAATAATAAATAGAATACTCTTTGCAATTACAATATTTCAACACTCCCCCTTAACAAGAAAGGTATTCTTCGTAACAGATCAAAGATATCTGGGAATTGGCTCTCGAAAAAACTCGCAAGACAGGGCTCACCTTTGACTACTAGTGATCTGAGCCAGTAATCTGCAACAATGGCACCCTCCGGGGGAGGGGAG
>SNQJ01S0041976.1:54394-64609 GCA_010110895.2 Picea sitchensis
TACAAACAAAAGACTTTCTCTATTTTGGTGAATAAGTATGGTAGCCTGAGACAATGCAGAAAACAATATGGAAGAAAATCCACAGCAAGGACCTCCTGGAGATACAAGCCAGAATAGTGATGGAAGATCACCCACAAAAGTGTTGGAAACAATGAGGAACCTGATCGTCAAACTAGAGATCTTTAAAGCCGACAATGAAAAAATTGAAGAAGGCACAACAAGAACAACACAAAATAAACGAAGTCCTGTTGCGCAGTATAGTGACCAAGAAAATCACAAAAGGCAACAATAACGATGAAAACGTTAGCAAAAGAGCCTCCAAGAACGCAGGGCCAGAAACATAAAAAGGAGACAGTTCATCTGAAGGAACATCGCCAGCTGAGGATGGAACAAAAACTGGCAGAAAAAAAAAACAAGTCGACCACCTTGAAGGAGAATTTAAAAAAATTAAACCCGCTATCTTTGACAGGGAATCTAGTACAGGAGAAAAAGCAGAGGCATGGCTATTGTACATCAAAAATTATTTCCAAATCTACAACTATTCCAACAACATGAAGGTCAAGATGGCCATCTACAATCTGAAAGGGAAGGCCAATATTTGGTGGCAAGATCTGAAGTTGGCCGAGGGCCTAAAGGAGAAACAGTTGGAATGGTCTGACTTTAAGAAGTATTTCAAGAAGCAGTACCTTTCTGAAAATTATTATGAAAGGAAGACAAAGCAATTTTACAAGTTACGACTCATACAGATGATGATGGAGGACCTTATAAACAAATTTCTGGATCTGCTAAGATTCGTACCATACATCCGGGAGGATAAAGTAAAAATTCAGTGATTTCTAAGATGTCTACCACAGTCCTACAAGGACATAATTGAGTTTGACAACCCCAAATCCTTAAGTGAAGTATTCAGAAAAGTGTGAATGTGCTACAACTAGTACAAACAATGGGCATAGTTTCCCAAGACCTGGAAGGATAAGAAACATGATCGAATGAACCCACAGAAGAAGGGGTACCATCCAACTCCTTATCGAAGTACCGCAAATAGTTTTTCGAGAAAGGATTTTCACTCCAATCCTCCGAACACTCAAGGTAGTGAAAAACTGGCAAACCTGGGAACAAAGAGGTTTGGGGACAGCTCCTGCGAGCCATTAAAGTGTTGGGAATGTGGAGAGCCTCGTCTCAGGAGAAACTTCCCTCGTTTGAGTTCAACAAATAGAACTGTCGTTCATAACCTGCAAGAAGCCTCGACCATGGGAGACGTAGGCAGGGGCCTACATCAGATAAATGCAGCCATTGATGGACGACAAGCTGACCACCAGTCCTCAGTGGTAGAAGTCGAAGGTAAAATTCACGACACTCTAATTTCTGTTTTAATTGACCCCAGGGAAACATTGAGTTATGTTACTTCTAAGGTGGTAGAGTCAAATAAAATTAAGAGACTGAAGCACGCAAAATCATGGCTTATGCAACTAGCAACAAGTGCAAAAAGGAAATTAATTGACTATATTCTGGATTTTGAGTTCAACCTAGATGGTCAAACTATAAGGACTGATCTGAACATCCTACCACTAGGATCCTACGATATGATTATTGGGATGGACTGGTTGGAACGACACAAAGCAATATTAAATTTTTATACAAAGATACTTAGCTATAAGGATGATTCCAGCACCACTAGGACAACCCAAGGTATACCAAAACCAGTATCGGTCAGACAAATATCAGCGATGCAACTAAAGAAATGTGTGAGAAAAGGATGTCAAGTTTGTGCCATCCAAGTGACGAGCCTGGCAGAAAAGAAGGATAAGAAAAAGTTGGAAGACTTTGTTTTCCTACGAGATTTCAGAGACGTGTTTGTGGAAGAGATACCAGAATTACCCCCTAGAAGGGAAATAAATTTCTCCATAGATCTGTTACCCGGTTTTGCCCCTATCTCAAAGGGACCTTACCGGATGAGTTTACCAGAACAGAATTAAAAATACAGTTACAAGAATTGTTGGACAAGGAGTATATCAGACCAAGTCTCTCACCTTGTGGAGCACCATTCCTCTTTGTGAAAAAGAAGGATGTTACTCTAAGATTATGTATCGACTATAGACAACTGAACAAGATGACTATAAAAAATAAGTAACCCTTACCAAGGATAAATGATTTGTTCGATCAAGTAGGAGGGGCCAAGATATTTTCAAAATTGGACTTACGATCCGGGTATCATCAAGTTCGAATAAAAGAGGAGGACATAAACAAAACAACATTTCGGACAAGATATGGACACTACGAGTTTGTATTCATACCTTTCGGACTCACTAATTCCCCAGCCACATTTATGTGTCTAATGAATAGTATTTTCAGTGAGTACTTGGACAAATTCATGGTAGTATTCATCGATGATATCTTGGTCTATTCAAAGATGTAAGAGGAACATGAGGAACACTTAAGAATAGTTCTGCAAACATTAAGGAAGCACAAACTGTACACCAACTTCGACAAATGTGACTTCTATCAGAAGGAAATACAATACCTTGGGCATGTAATTTAAGCAGAGGGCATTGTCATAGACCCGACAAAGACGAAATCCATTATGGAATGGCCAATACCTAAAGATGTAGAGGATATACGGTCGTTCATGGAAATCACCAGATACTACCGCAAGTTTATAGAAGGATTTTCCAAGATAGCCTACCCCATCACATCATTAGAGAAGAAAGGAAACAGGTTTAACTGGTCAAAGAAATGTCAAGACAACTTCAACAAACTAAAGGAATTATTGACAAAAACACCCATATTAAAAGTAGCAGACCCAGATAAAGACTTCACGGCATGTGTCGATGCAAGTAAAGAAGGGCTAGGTGGTGTCTTAACTTAGCAAAGACATGTTATTTTTTATGAGTCCTAGAAATTAAAAGAGGATGAGCTAAATTACGCCACTCATGACTTAGAATTGGCAACAGTAATACATGCCTTAAAGATGTGGCGACATTACATAATGGGCAGAAGATTCCTATTATTAACGGACAACAACGGGGTGAAATACCTGTTTAACCAGCCAAATCTTAACGCAAGGAAAGTAAGGTGGTTAGCCTTCTCAAGCAAATTCGAATTCGAAGTTAGACATATCAAGGGAAAGGAAAACAAGGTAGCAGATGCATTAAGTAGAAGAATCCATGGGTTATTTGAGATGAGCATTAGTAGAGAAGAATGTGACCTCGAAGAAAGAATAGGGACGATAGGTATTGATGACAAAAACTACACCAAAATGATGGAATAGTTTTCAAATATTACCGCAAGCTCAGATAATTTCGATCTAAGTGTCGACGAGAAGGGACTGCTATGATTTAAGAACAAACTTTACATACCAGACTCAGCAGGGTTAAAGTTAACAATCTTGGACAAAGTGCATAAGAAGTCGTATTTCGGCCACCCAGGTTACTAAAAAACAATAACAACACTTAGGAAACTATTTTATTGGCCTAATATGAAGGGTGAAACAACATAATACTTGGCTAGGTGCCAGGATTGTCAGCAGGTTAAGGCCGAACACCAGCATCCAGTCGGCCTCTTACAGCCATTACCAGTATCAGAATGGAAATCGGAGACTATATCACTTGACTTTATAACAGGTTTTCCTAAAACTCAAAAACATAATGACTCCATCATGGTGGTAATCGATAAACTTAGTAAGTCTGCACACTTTCTTCCTATAAGGTTTACTTTTAAAGCTATAAACATTGTTGAAATATTCATGAAACAAATATTTATACTGCATGGCATTCCTAAAATGGTGATTTCAGATAGAGACATAAAATTCACATCCACTCTTTGGAAGGAATTGTTTGTAGGGCTCAATACCAACTTAAATTTTAGTACAAAATATCATCCACAAACGGATGGACAAACCGAAAGAACAAACCAAATCATAGAGGATATGCTCCACATGTACGTAAGAACAAAACACAATAAGTGGGAGGATTATATACACTTGGTATAATTTGCATATAACAATGGGTATCAAGCTTCAACAAAGTTGAGCCCTTTCAAGGTATTGTACAACAGAAAGTGTACGACTCCAATTAGTTGGGATAACCCGACTGACAGACTTAGGGTTGGACCAAAAATGCTCCAAGATATGGAGAACATGGTGAGAAAGGTACAACGAAACTTGAAGGAATCATAGGACAAACAAAAGAGCTGTGCAGATCTGAAAAGAAGACACTTATAGTTTCAAGCGGGAGACCATGTATACTTGAAGGTCAAAGCCTGAAAAATCTCATTAAAGCTGGGAAACTATGCCAAATTAGCACCCAGGTTCTGTGGGACCTTCAAGATACCAGCTCAAATTGGACCCGTAGCATACCAATTTACACTTCTAGCTAATCTAAGAATTCATAATGTGTTTCATGTTTCATTGTTGAAAAAATATATTCATGACCCTACTCATATGATTGATTGGAACTTGGTGCAGGTGGAACCTGAAGGAAAGTTCCAAGTGGAACCCCTATGCATTCTGGACTGGAGAGAAATAGCACTTCGAAATAGAGTCGTCGCTCAGGTAAAGGTGCAATGGAAGCACTTTAGTCCTGAGGAGGCCACTTGGGAGTTGGAAGGAGAAATGCGAAAATATCATCCAATCCTGTTCCAAGAAAGGAATGAACACTAAGGACAATGTTTTATTTAAGGGGGAAAGGATGTGACATCCCCCCCAAAAAATAAAGAAAATAAAAAAATTATTTTGAGAATTTAAATTGCTGGAAATTTATTTCCGTTTTTAGTAAATTCGAAATTGGAAAATTTTTGCCATTTATGGAAATTCCGAATTTCGAATTTTATGGTTGTAATAAATGATTTTGACTGTTCAGCAGAGATCTGATTTGTCCCAACTAGATATTGGACAATGACACTTGTTAAAAAGATAGAATATTTTATTTATTGCAAAAAGACAAATGGAACAACCATGTTACAAGTAGCTTACGATGACTCCATGAGTGGGGAACATGTTGGAACTGCCCTTGCGCTGAGTTTTACAAGTGGAAAATTAGTGATTTGGCCATTGGTAGCCCCAGAAAATCAGGGATTTAGGAAGCTGTGAAAATTCTGAAGGAAGGGAGAAGACCTAGGCAAGTTACAAATAGGCATATGCGAGGAGGCAGGACGTTGTTGAGTATGCTGGGGAAGATTCTATTTTGTTTTCATTTTTCACTTGTTTTAATGAACAATGGGAGAGTGTGAGGCAAGGTAAAAAGTAATTGAATCGAAGGATAGTGTTGAAGAGGGATTTCCAAGTTCGCCCTTATGGACTCATAGTCGGGCTAGGGGGTGAATCGGGCAAGTAGTCGTGGCTGCTCGGTTCTACGGTTGGGAGGAACGTGGTTGTTTCGTTCGTTTTCTCTGCAAGTCTTTTTTAGATATGTACCCTATACTCTATCTGTCTGAAGGATGTTTTTTTTTGGTTGTATTGAAATTACTATTTGTGTTATCATTATACAGAAGAGAGTTCTAGTAGCTATTTGAATGATCGTGTAACTGTTGTGAATCTTTTATGTACTTAAATATTCATTATTCTACCCCCTGTGTAAGATCCCAACTGAAGGTTGTTCAAAAATTCAGTGAGTAATCTATAGGATTTAATTACAAAATTATTTTTCAGAATCAATTGTTTTATTGGTATCAATGAGCGAACAGAGTCATTGTACGCATCTATAGGTTTATATCAAACTTTAACATAGTAGAAGGAATGCATAGAGCTATTGTATGCATCTATATGTTTATATAAATATATATCAAATAGGAACATAATCGAATAGCCAAACAGAGCTATTGTATTCGTCTAATTACATACATCAAACTTGAAACATAACCATTATTTGTGTTTCGAACTTTAACAAAGTGGAAGGAATGTACAACGCTTTCATATGCATCTATATGTTTATATATATAAATCAAATATGAACAGAATTGAATAGTCAAACAGAGCTATTGTATGTGTCTATTCACATACACCAAACTTGAAATAGAACTAGTATATGTGTTTCGAACTTTAACAGAGTAGATGGAATGCACATCACTATTATATGCGGCTATATGTTTATATATATATATCAAATAGGAACAGAATCAAATAGCCAAACAGAGCTAATATATGCATCTATGTACATACATCAAACTTGAGAACCATTATATGCATTTCAAACTTTAACAAAGTAGAAGGAATGCATAGAGCAAATTTTTATGCGACTATATGTGTATATATCAAACTTGATTAGAAATAACTATGCACATCTTCAAACTTTAACAGAGTAGAATGAACATACACAACTATTCCTATGAGTCTACATATATATAAATCAAATTTGAACCATGCATATATATATATATGTTTTAAACGTTAACAGGGACGAATGAACGAAACAAGGCTAAATGTATACGTATGTATATATTTCAACAGAGTCAAATATATGTATGCATCAATGCATGAATTAAATGACTATGGGTGTATGACTGTTTCAAACTGTCAACAATATCCATTTTACAATCGAAAACAAACGCATACGATTTTGCAGAGTTGAAATTGACGAGACCTCTAGAAAATGATTTCAGTTGGGGTAAACCGTCCTTTTACTAAAAGAAACAAGAATTTTTTTCACTTCATGTTACATTTCAAGCGGAACTTGGTTAAACAAAAATTTGTTTAAACCCTCAGTGATCAGATATAGAGAATCAGTGCTTGAACAAAGGACCTCTTAACTTCTGAAAGAACAAACTACGAACAAAATTCGAGAGTACCCAATCTCAACAAGATGAAGGGGTTTATTATTTGGAACCCGAGTACCTTTGCCAGGTTGAGTAGAGGCTGGAACCCACGTTGGGAAGGGGCACACCTTCATTCAGCCAACACAATAATACATTATAAAACTTACAGAGGAATAACCTTGTTCTATAAACTCAAGAAGGAAACAATGATGACCGTAGCCGACCAAATACTTAACTCAGGGCCGAAACGCCACACCCTCCTGTTGCCATACTTTGTAATCCAACCAGTCGGATTGAAGAAGAGTCTCAAAGCTCCTGGTGGGTACCCTCGCAACAGTAAGAGCCCCACCATCAGTACATAGGAAACCCAAATGACAAATATTATTTTCCTTGACAAAATAAAAATGGTAGTGCAAAAATTTCAAACAAGAAATCATTTGAAAAGAAAACCCTCAACGAAAAAGGCAAGGAAGGCAAGGAATGGAATCATATCACTCTTGAAGAATAACCTAACATCATCAAGGAATACTACTCTAAATCATACCAGTTATAGTTTCTGAGTTTAGGTTAGACATGGATTAAACCGAGGAAATCCCACGAGACACGTGCACAGTGAACCTTATGTATAGTTCCCAGTAGTAGAGGGTCTGTGACCCAGGTATTGCAGTAATAAAGAAACCTTTTACTGTCACTACGAAAACAAAACAAAAAAAAGAGCGCGTAGACTCTATGAGGGCAAGGTAAGTCTATAACCACAGTGAAGTAAACAAGAAACAACCCTTTCCTTCCCAGCTTCAACAAAAACATTAAACTCTGTTTGAATTTGAGATTACAATAGTCCATTAGAGAAACTTACCAGTAATTACCGTCAACTGCACCAAGGGTTTCTCACAGAGGCGGTAGTTGTTTCCAGTGAAAGTTTCAGAGCCTCCCCTATGAAGGCCGAAGGGAGAAATGAAAACCTAAGAGGCACGATAATCATTCTCTACAACTTGTAACATATAAGACCTTGCTCTAGGGAAAGCTGGCGTATCTAGATTGGAAGGATTCGGAGGAAGAGACATAGGGACTGCGGATTGTAGGACCCTTAATTAAAATCCCTGGCAGAGTCTTAAACACCTCCTGACAGGAACATCCTCCACCTTAAATGTAGGAGATACAAAGTAAACCAAAAACTATTGACCATCCAAAGAACCAGTCGAATACAAACCCTGAAAATTATCATTTTCATTACTTTGGCTAGCGGAAGAGAATTAGTTAGATTCAGATGTGTGGATATTGGTGCAGACAGAGTCGATTTCGGTTGGTTATTGGAGGGACGAGCTATAAAATAACGAAATAGAACCATCAAAGGCAAATCGCTTGGAAAACCTTTTTGATACAGTTAATAATCACATTAAAAACCTTACCGATCACAACTTTAAAAATGACGTTGATATAGCTAGGTAGCTCTTGAGCCTTGATAAATCTGAGACATATCTCTATGCTCATAGTATGTTTGATAAATATAAAGGGATGGAATTCTCATCCTTGAGTATAGGTAGGGCGCACACTATAATAAACCTTATGATAAAGTAAGTTTTGGACTTACTTTCTTTTCGAATTTTGCGAAAGATATTAAGCCAAGGGGTTTTACTTAAGCTAGGTGTGTCAATCCAACATGTTAGAAGGTCATGAAAATAAAACAAAGTGTAAATATCTGGCTCACGAGTGGGTCAAATGAAATCAAATAGAAAGTACATTACCACAGAAAAAAAAAAATTGTATGAGAATTTATAGATTCATTACACCTATGTTATTTGCAACAATGTAAATCATTCAGATATTAATTAATCAACAATACAACATTTTACAACATTTGACAATGGAATAAAACAAAAAACCAATTTTATTATATATGAATAAGAGACCGATGGTCATACAAAATGGGACAACGTAAACACACACAATAATAAAAATGGAACCAATATGTAATTTTTATAGTTATTGGTAATATGTCCTCATGTAATTGGGACATTATGTCGACTACATTAAGACAAAATATTTGTAATTTGTACAAACCGATATTACAAAACTACATAAAACTTGTAGTAACATTCAATTGATTGTCATTCATTAGGCAATATTGTACTTTGGTTATCTAAATGGATGTTTCGTTCTCCTTTTATCATTGATGTTCCAACTTCTCTAGTTCCATCTACAAACATAGAAATAAAGCATAATAAGTAAATCTACTTTTATAATATAGTAGAATATACATGATTGTGTAAATAAAAAGCATACCAGATTAGTGATTGATTCATAAACCATACACATTTTTTTGAAGCATTAGCTCATGTCGATTATCACAAGATTGTTTTCTTTCTCCTCTCCATATTGTGTTTTCTTCATGTTTAATACACCATGACAAAGCATAGTCGATATAATTAATATAAAGGTTTCTTTTTGTTCCATTAATTATAAAACAAGGGAAGTTAAACAACATAGCTACTTACAAATTGTTCAATTAAACCTTGATACTTCAACATATAATCACAACCCTTAGTTAACCCAATATTGATCAATTGTTCCATTGACTCTTCTTTGTATGTTATAACTTACTAGTAGACATCCATGAATGAATGAAACTTAGTTATTCAAATATAAGGATCACAACAAATATAAAAATTAAGTAATATCAAAAAATCAAGTACCCACAAAATTTGTGATCAATCTTTTTTTTTCATTGTGGTCTTGTCTAATGTGTTTATTGGGTTCCATTTTGTTTTTTTTTTGCAACAAAACAATTGGAAATTTGTATTTAATATGATAAATAAATTTGATGTACATAAAATAATAAATTAATGAGTGCATAGCATTGATGCACGATGTTGTTGGGATGCATCATCCTATGATCCAACTATGTTCATTTCTTTTACCATCTCTTTGTACACTCTTCCCAAACAATAAAGGGTTAGAATATCCAACATCTTCCTAATATCCTAGTCAATGCCATAGAAAAAGAGAAAATATCATCTACAAAAAGAAGGGGTGTTATAGATATCCTTCTACTAATATGTATACCACTTAAAACCATTCTAGACTTGGAATCCATAATCCTTCTTCTTAAACCCTCTACTACAAGAAGAAATAGCTAGGGAGATAGAGGGCAACCTTGCCACGACCATCTTCAGGGGTTGAAGAAAGGAGTAGATAAACCATTTATTAAAATGACCATTTTTGGTGTAGTGAAATATAAAATTATACATTTAACCATTTGCAATGAGAATCCAATCTGAAGAACCGTAATATGCAAAAAGGTCCACAAAACCCTATCATAATCTTCTGATGGGTCCAACTTTAAATCTCAGGAGAACACCTTCTAGTAGAGGTTTTTGATGAGGTCTTTACTGTAACCAAATTTGGAAAAAATTTCAAAAAAACATCTACTACAACCTCCTCTATTGGATGTAGATATTTTAATGGATG
>SNQJ01S0041976.1:64659-75459 GCA_010110895.2 Picea sitchensis
AAACGTTAACAGGGATGAATGAACGAAACAAGGCTAAATGTATACGTATGTATATATTTCAACAGAGTCAAATATATGTATGCATCAATGCATGAATAAAATGAGTATGGGCATATGACTGTTTCAAACTATAAACAATATCCATTTTACAATCGAAAACAAACGCATACGATTTTGCAGAGTTGAAATTGGCGAGACCTCTAGAAAACGATTTCAGTTGGGGTAGACAGTCCTTTTACTAAAAGAAACAAGATTTTTTTTCACTTCATGTTACATTTCAAGCAGAACTTGGTTAAACAAAAATGTGTTTAAACCCTTAGTGATCAAATAAAGAGAATCAATGTTTGAGCAAAGGACCCTAAACTTCTGAAAGAACAAACTACAAACAAAATTCGAGAGCACCCGATCTCAACAAGAGGAAGGGGTTTATTATTTGGAACCCGAGTAACTTTGCTAGGTTGAGTAGAGGCTGGAACCCGCGTTGGGAAGGGGCACACCTTCATTCATCCAACACAATAATACATTAGAAAAATTACAGAGGAACAACCTTTTTCTCTAAACTCAAGAAGGAAACAATGATGATCGTAGCCGACCAAATACTTAGCTCAGGGCCGAAACGCCACACCCTCCTGTTGCAATACTTTGTAATCAAATCAGTCGGATGGAAGAAGTGTCTGGAAGCTCCTGGCAGGTACCCTCGCAACAGTAAGAGCCCCACCATCAGTACATAGGAAACTCGAATGACAAATATTCTTTTCCTTGACAAAATAAAAATGGCAGTGCAAAAATTTCAAACAAGAAATCATTTGAAAAGAAAACCCTCAACGAAAAAGGCAAGAAAGGCAAGGAATGGAATCATATCACTCTTGAATAATAACCTAACATAATCGAGGAATACTACTCTAAATCATACCATTTATAGTTTCTAAGTTTACGTTAGACAGGGATTAAACCGGGGAAATCCCACGGGACACGCGCACAGTGAACCTTATGTATAGTTCCCAGTAGTAGAGGGTCTGTGACCCAGGTATTACAGTAAGAAAGAAACCTTTTACTGTCACTACGAAAACAAAAGAAAAAAAAAAGAACGTGTAGACTCTATGAGGGCAAGGTAAGTCTATAACCACAGTGAAGTAAACAGGAAACAACCCTTTCCTTAAAAGCTTCAACAAAAACATTAAACTCTGTTCGAATTCGAGATTACAACAGTCCATTAGAGAAACTTACCAGGAATTACCGTCAACTACACCAAGGGTTTCTCACGGAGGTGGTAGTTGTTTCCAGTGAAAGTTGCAGAGCCTCCCCTATGAAGGCACAAGGGAGAAATGAAAACCTAAGAGGCACGATCATAATTCTCTACAGCTTGTAACATACAATACCTTGCTCTAGGGAAAGCTGGTGTATCCAAATTGGAAGGATTCAGAGGAAGAGACATAGGGACTGCGGATTGTAGGACCCTTAATTAAAATCCCTGGTAGAGTCTTAAACACCTCCTGACAGGCACATCAACCACCTTAAATGTAGGAGATACAAAGTAAACCAAAAACTATTGACCATCCAAAGAACCAGTCGAATACCAACACTAAAAATTATCATTTTCATTACTTTGGCCAGCGGAAGAGAATTAGTTAGATTCATATGTGTGGATATTGGTGCAGATAGAGTCGAGTTCGGTTGTTTATGGGAGGGACGAGCTGTAACATAACAAAATAGAACCATCAAAGTCAAATCGCTTGGAAAAACTTTCTGATACAGTTAATAATCACATTAAAAACCTTACCGGTCACGACTTAAAAAATGATGTTGACATAGCTAGGTAGCTCTTGAGCCTTGATAAATATCAGACATAGCTCTATGCTCATAGTACGTTTGATAAATATAAAGGGACAAAATTCTCATCCTTGAGTATAGGTACGGCGCACACTATAATAAACCTTATGATAAAGTAAGTTTTGGACTTACTTTCTTTTCGAATTTTGTGAAAGATATTAAGCCAAGGGGTTTTACTTAAGCCAGGTGTGTTAATCCAACATGTTAGAAGGTCATGCAAATAAAACAAAGTGTAAATATTTTGCTCACGAGTGGGTCAAATGAAATCAAATAGCAAGTACATTACCACAGAAAAAAAAAAAAAAATTGTATGAGAATTTATAGGTTCATTACACCTATGTTATTTGCAGCAATGTAAATCATTCAGATATTAATTAATCAACAATACAACATTTTACAACATTTGACAATGCAATAAAACAACAAACCAATTTATTATATATGAATAAGAGACCGATGGTCATACAAAATGGGACAACGTAAATGCACACAATAATAAAAATGGAACCAATATGTAATGTTTATAGTTATTGGTAATATGTCCTCATGTAATTGAGACATTATGTCGACTACATTAAGAAAAAATATTCGTAATTTGTACAAACCGATATTACAAAACTACATAAAACTTGTAGTAACATTCAACTGATTGTCATTCATCAGTTAAACTGCTATCATTGCTCGAGTTGTGTGCATCCCTTATTTCCTGATCAATTGTAGGCGATATTGTACTTTGGTTATCTAAATGGATGTTTCTCTCTCCTTTTCTCGTTGATGTTCCAACTTCTCTAGTTCCATCTACAAACATAGAAATAAAGCATAATAAGTAAATCTACTTTTATAATATAGTAGAATATACATGATTGTGTAAATAAAAAGCGTACCAGATTAGTGATTGATTCATAAACCATACACATTTTTTTGAAGCATTAGCTCATGCCGATTATCACAAGATTATTTTCTTTCTTCTCTCCATATTGTGTTTTCTTCATGTTTAATACACCATGACAAAGCATAGTCGATATAATTAATATAAAGGTTTATTTTTGTTCCATTAATTAGAAAACAAGGAAAGTTAAACAACATAGCTACTTACAAATTGTTCAATTAAACCTTGACACTTCAACATATAGTCACAACCCTTAGTTAACCCAATATTGATCAATTGTTCCATTGACTCTTATTTGTATGTTAGAACTTACTAGTAGACATCCATGAATCAATGAAAATTAGTTATTCAAATATAAGGATCACAACAAATATAAAAATTAAGTAATATCAAAAAATCAAGTACCCACAAAATTTGTGATCAATCTTTTTTTTCATTGTGGTCTTGTCTAATGTCTTTATTGGGTTCCATTTTGTTTTTTTTCTGCAACAAAACAATTGGAAATTTGTATTTAATATGATAAATAAATTTGATGTACATAAAATAATAAATTAATGAGTGCATAGCATTGATGCACGATGTTGTTGGGATGCATCATCCTATGATCCAACTATGTTCATTTCTTTTTCCATCTCTTTGTACACTATTCCGAAACAATAAAGGGTCAGAATATCCAACATCTTCCTAATATCCTAGTCAATGCCATAGAAAAAGAGAAAAATATCATCTACAAAAAGAAGGGGTGTTAGAGATATCCTTCTACTAATATGTATACCACTTAAAACCATTCTAGACTTGGAATCCATAATCCTTCTTCTTAAACCCTCTACTACAAGAAGAAATAGCTAGGGAGATAGAGGGAAACCTTGCCATGACCATCTTCAGGGGTTGAAGAAAGGAGTAGATAAACCATTTATTTAAATGACCATTTTTGGTGTAGTGAAATATGACATTATACATTTAACCATTTGCAATGAGAATCCAATCTGAAGAATCGTAATATGCAAAAATCTCCACAAAACCCTATCATAATCTTTTGATGGGTCCAACTTTCAATCTCAGGAGAACACCTTCTAGTAGAGGTTTTTGATGAGGTCTTTATTGTAACCAAATTTGGAAAAAAATTCAGAAAAACCTCTACTACAACCTCCTCTATTGGATGTAGATATTTTAATGGATGTTTCATATAACTTTAAAAAATTGGGTGGGTAGAGGTTGTAGTATATATATATTTTCTTTGTCATTTTATTGTAAGAACACATCGATGTGTCATTAAATAAAACTCCTTGGGGCATACCAAAACATAAAATGCACCAAAACTACCTTAAATAAAATGCCCTAGAACATACATAAAACATATAAAACATCGATGCACCATTACATAAATTGTTAGTGAAAACATAAACACAATTGCACCAGACACCATTATATGAAAATTCCCTAGTGCGTAAATAAGAATAAAACATGTCGTTTCTCCATTACATTACTTCCCCGATGATTACATATGAAACAAATGCACCAGGACAGTTATGGTTAATATTTCCAGATTACCATTTTGTTTTACACAAATCAACTGCGTTTGTGTTTTATTTAGTATATGTTTTGGTGTTTATACTATATAACACCCCAGTGAATTTGTATTATTAAATGCACTAGAGTGTTTTTTTTTTTAAGCACTGATTCTCTTATTGTATTTAAATAATTGATAATTATTTATCACATACCCACCATATAATTTAAAAACCATATATATTATAATAAATTTTATGCATAAATTATTTTGTATAACTAATATGTATCGGTGCTTTAGTATTATTAATATGCATCAGTGTGTATAACCCATTAAAATTTATTGTTGTCTATATTTGTTCAACCCCCATTTTGTGAGTTCATAAAAACACACTAATATATATGTATTTTAATTCATTGTTTTTTCTACAAATACTTTTTATAATCATATTGGTTTCTTTATTTTTGTTATTTCATTTTGATATAATGAAAACATGGATTCCTTATCCACGGGATTACAACTACGTTATTTTCAACAATGTAAATAATTCACATATTAATTAATCACCAATACAACATTTTACAACATTTGACAATGCAATAAAACCACAAACCAATTTTATTATAAAAGAATAAGAGACGCATGGTCATACAAAATGGGACAACATAAACGCACACAATAATAAAAATGGAACCAATATGTAATTGTTATAGTTATTGATAATATTTCCTCTTGCAATTGGGACATTATGTCCACTACATTAAGAAAAACTGTTTGTAATTTGTACAGACCGATATTACAAAACTACATAAAGCTTGTAGTAACATTCAATTGATTCACATTCATCACTTGAACTGCTATCATTGCTCGAGTTGTGTGCATCCCTTATTTCATGATCAATTGTAGGCGATATTGTACTTTGGTTATCTAAATGGATATTTCTTTTTTTTTTTCTCGTTGATATTCCAACTTCTCAAGTTCCATCTACAAACATAGAAGTAAAGCATAATAAGTAAATCTACTTTTATAATATAGTATAATATACATGATTGTGTAAACAAAAAGCGTACCAGATTAGTGATTGATTCATAAACCATACACATCATTTCAAAGCATTGTCTCATGTCGGTTATCACAATAATTTTTTCATTCTCCTCTCCATATTGTGTTTCCTGCATGTTTAATACACCATGACAAAGCATAGTCGATAGAATTAATATAAATGTTTCTTTTTGTTCCATTAATTCTAAAACAAGGGAAGTTAAACAACATAGCTACTTACAAATTGTTATTAAACCTTGATACTTCAACATATAATCACAACGCTTAGTTAACCCAATATTGATCAATTGTTTCATTGACTCTTCTTTGTATGTTAGAACTTACTAGTAGACATCCATGAATCAATGAAAATTAGTTATTCAAATATAAATATCACAACAAATATGAAAAATTAAGTAATATAAAAAAATCAAGTACCCACAAACTTTGCGATCAACCTTTTTTTTCCTTGTGGTCTTGTCTAATGTGTTGATTGGGTTCCATTTTGTCTCTTTTTGCAACAAAACAATTGGAAATTTGTATTTAATATGATAAATAAATTTGATGTACATAAAATAATAAATTAATGATCACATACCATTGATGCATGGTGTTCTTCGGATGCATCATCCTATGATGCAACTATGTTCATTTATTTTACCATCTCTTTGTACACTCTTTTGGACATCCCTATCGGCATGTATTGGATTTCCCCTCATTTGTTTCTTGTAATTTTCATAATATTCCAAAAAAATGAAAAAGCACAATAATATTTTCTTACATGGACAGGAAAATAAATATAGAAAAAAAAATTAATTTGGTAATTATTCAAACATAATATTGAAAAAAATGTTTAGTAATAATACCTTTTATATGACTCTTTTTTTTATTGTAATTTTTTTCTATTGCAAGACCCACGAGTCTCTTTGACCATGGCTTTGCTGATAGGATCTGATCCTAACCCTTCTTAGTTGGTTATTAGTTAGCATGATATATTTTCCATGTAATAAAGGTCCACTTTAGTTAATAATGCCTATTAAATAAAGTTGAACAAGAAAATGTAAAAAGACCTAATAGATGCTTCCACTTCTAGAAATATGTTCCTCTAGAATGTTCTTTAGAAGATAGTAGTAGTATAAATAAGAGTAAGAGTGAGAAATTTTGTCTTGAGCATAACTTTAAGAGAGATCTGTTCGTTTTGGAGGTTTCCCCCTTGAAGACGTAAGTGAGCAAAGATTTATTGGTGCTATAAATAATATATTTTTTCTCTCTGTTGAATGTTCATATTATTCTTGAAATATATTTGATTTTTGTTTTATCTATTTTAGGTTAAGCATATTACAAGTGGTGTCAGAGCTCTTTCCCGGTCCATCAAACACCTAATTTGTTTTATAGATATTTGTAGGCTAGAGACATATTCCGATGTATTTAAACTACAGAGATATGTCATTAAATGCATAATTTTTTGGTCAGGGAAGCATACACACAAGAAATACAAGAGGTTTTTAAGCTGACAGTGTTGGACATCCTTGTAACCCATGTTGGTACACCTTCAAGTGGTAGAGAATCACACAACACCTAAACATGGATTTTATATTCCTCATACCTATGGAGTGTAGAAAGACCCTGAGGATATCCTGAAACCATCCTTAGATCAATTTTTCAGCCACCTAAATGCTATAGTGCCACCAAGAACATCACTCGGGGAGATACTCTCTAGTACCTGGTTAGTTGAGTACTATGGCTAAGGGTACAGTTGAGCCTCCTTAGTTGGTTCCATGAGATGTTGGGTGAGTACTATTTTTCGACCCCACATGTATATTGTAGAATTATACCACAGGGTAAAGCGTTGTCTATAGGAACCCTGAAAAACCCTCTTATGGTTGTGCAACCTTACCTCTTTCTTTCAGGATGCGAAATTACGACACATTTTTTCCTGTTAATAAGTTGCAAATTTCAAAATTGTAGTATTATTTAGATCATAGTATAACTCTGTAGGAATTAAAAAGAAAAAAAAAGTAGTGGTCCCAGTGACACCCTTATCTGGGACCTCTACCATTGGATTTGTCTATTTGTCCTTATTGTAGTGGCACCCATCAATTTTGATCCTATTTTTCCATGGACCTGACCCCCCTTCCCAACACCCTTATTTGGGACATCTCCCCTTCGATTCCTCTGTCTTTTTTTTATTATATTGGTACCTATCACTTTTAAGCCTATTTTTTCATGGACCCAACCCCCTTTCTTGACACCCTTATTTTCCACCTATCCCAACATAATATTTATCTTGTGTTGATCATTAAGATACCATTCTACCTTAGCCTTCCAAATGGAGACTACCACCCATGCTCAAAATATGGAAGAGTTTGGTGCTAAGGTAACTAATATGTCAAAGGAAATCGGCCAAATAACTGAGATCCTAACTCAGAATTTGAAATCTCTCACCCAACAGTTCCAAGACTTTGTGACACACAAAAAAGGTAAACACCCTCAGTACCATTTCAAGGCTACTCATTCTTCCCATTATCAGAATAATCATCCTTCCCACTCCCGTTGAGGTTCTCCAAATTCCTCGAATAAGATTCCCAAAGTTGAGATTCACAAGTTTCATGGATTAGACCCGACCTGGTGGGTATCCCAAATGGAACACTACTTCTCCCTCCATGATATTCAGGATGATGAGAACAAAATTCATGTGGAATATTTGTACTTGGATCAAGAATGTTGGAAATGGTGGCAAGGACATAACAAAGACTATATAGGACAACCAAATTAGACCATGTTAACCAAAGTAGGTTGTTCTTGTTTTGATAGGGAATCTCATTTTTTGGGGTGCCTCACCAACCTGAGACAAACAGGCTTAGTAGTAGACTTCATCACCTCATTTGAACAGTTGGATATCAGAACATAGGGCTTATATGATGAGTTCTATATTGAATGTTTCCTTAGTGTATTAAAGGATGTCATTCAGGATCATGTTTTCATGCACCATCTTGTTACTTGGTTAAATGCATGAAAAAAAACATTGGATGATGAGACCATTCTTCATTCTCAACCCCTTAATTTAGTTATTCCCACCCACCCTCATCGGGTGGATACCCATGATTTGACACACAATTTGAAGTTACAAAAGTTATATCCACAAGATATGGTTGAACGTAGGAAGAAATAACTTTGTTATTGTTGTTATGAAAAGTATTCACCAAGACATAAATGTTGTGATCAAAATTTCTTCCAGATTGATGGGTCATCTTCCACTTCCTTCGAGGATACATTATCAGATGAGGCCCCTTACGATGAGGACATAAAACTAACTTCCCCCATCCCTAATTCGTTCACACCTCTTATGGAATTGGAGGATCATGTCATATATATCCATTCCCTAGAGGGTATTTATGCTCTACGGACATTAAAAATCAAGGGCTACATCAAACATAGGTCAGTAGTGGTGTCAATCGATAACAATAGCACCCATAATTTTGTTCATTGCAGGGTCACTGAGGATGTCAATTTATTTGTTTCACTGGTTTCTAATTTTCAAATTCTCATAGATAATGGTGGTACAATGAAATGTGGGGATTGTAATGAGAATTTCAAACTCCAAATGGGAGATTATAACCTAAAAAATCACATGTTTTCCATTTCCATTGGTGGGTGTGATATTGTCTTGGGTGTTGAATGGATTTTCACCTTTGGACAAACTACCATGGATTATCGAGAGTTATACATGAGCTTCACTCAATATGCTCACACTTATACCTTCTGAGTCTTGAAAGATAGCTCCCGAGAAATTATCAATTATCTTCGGATGGAGAAAATGTTTAAGAAAGGCCACCATGGTGTGCTTTCACAACTTAATTCCATCTAGGTATAATATCAATCATCTCTAGTAATACATCATGATATGTAGTTTATTTTAAACAAGAACCATAGGGTCATTGAGACACCCACTGACTCACCCCCTTCCTAGGGTGAGAAGGATCACAACATCCCTCCCCTTCTAGGAAGTAAAACCCCAATGTACACCCCTATAGATATCTATTTTCTCAAAAAAATGAAATTAAAAAAAATAGTGCAAGAATTGTTGGAGGCTAGTGTAATTCGACGAAGTACCAACCCAAATTCATCACCTGTTGTGAGAGTCTTGAAAATAAAGGTTTGTGGTGAATGTGTCTATATTGTTTTTCCCTAAATAAATTCACCATTAAATATGTGTTTCTCATTCTTATAATTGATGATATTTTGGATGAGCTCCAAGGTGTCTGTGTCTTCAAAAAATCAAATATTTTCTCAAGCTATCACCAAATTCGATTGAATGAAGAAGATATTAAGACTAATTTCATAACTCATGAAGGACATTATGAATTCCTGGTAATACCTTTTGTACTTTGCAATTATCCATATAGTTTGCAATGATCCATGAATAAACTCTTGATGCCCTATCTTCAAAAAACATTTCTAGTTTTCTTTGACAACATACTAATTTATAGTTTTACATTGGATTCCCATATGTACATCATCATGTGGATAAAGTACTCCAATTGTTATAAGACAATTAATTGTTCATCAAAAAAACCAAGTGTTATTTTTGGACGATTGAGATCGAATACTTGGGACACGTTGTGGGCTATGAGGGGGTAAGAGTGGACCTAAAAACTATTAAATCCATGTAGGATTGGTTCATACCCACGAACTTGAAAAGTCTTCAGGGTTTCCTAGGCCTCACAAGATATTACCAAAAATTGTTCCACCATTATGGAAAAAGGGTCTGACTATTAACTAACCTTCCTAAGAAGAATCCACTTCATTGGAAACCTGTAAGAGAGAATGCCTTTACATATTTGAATTAGGTCATGTGCACTACCCTAGTATTAAAATCCCTTGATTTCAACAAAATGTTTGTTGTGGAATCTAATGCTTATGGAACTAATATTGGAACAATTCTAACACAATAATTTAGACCTATAGTGTAATGTCCCCAAATTCGATCCCTTTGTAAATCTGGTTTATGAAATGAATTGTAAATATGTTTTATAGGATGGTGATCCAAGTTTATATAAGTCAGTGGGATTATGTGATTGTTAGGCCAAAGAACCTAAGGGTTGAAGGCCAAGAGCCTGATTTTGGTACCTGTATGTATGCAGCACATTAATAAAAAAATATAAACACTGTCGCGTATAGGCCAACAAAATGAATGAGTGATGGGGGGCTAAGCATCCATAGAGTGGGCAAGGGATTAGGGGTTGGAAGGTGGGAAAAGGGGCTAAGTGTTGAGCCTAGGGGCTAAGCCTAAGGGCTTAAGTCTTGGGAATAATATTTCAATATTATTCCAAAAGACATGTGAATTATATGTTTTATCCTAAGTTCCTTTTGGAATGACAGGTGACTTCTAAGTGGGAGGAACGCATGCTGATGGAATGCATGCAGTTTCATGGATGGCAAGTGTCAAACCAAGACCATGCAAATAAAATGACTGAGATGAGTCGTGATGGGGGTTCCTCCTCCATTCTACCTGATCTTTTGAACGGTA
>SNQJ01S0041976.1:95657-106386 GCA_010110895.2 Picea sitchensis
AGTCGACACTCTGCCAGGTGAACTTGTAGGAGACTAAGGGTTCTAAGGAATAAGGCCCCCCGCCTTATTGCGTGCCCCTTAGAATCATCATGAGCGACTGTCGCAGTCTGCCCTCATGACATCGTGGATCCTATCGAACTAGGTAATCGTTAAACTATAGTTCGAGCCATGGCGGGAGTGCTAGTAGGCAGTGGCAGGGCTGCTATCCACCCCTCTCCCTCAACCTCTCTGCAAATCGTGTGTGGCCCCTTTACTCCATATGTGAGTCTGGTCGGCAAGCTATCGTCAACCTGCATCATCAAAAATCATGTCAAAAATGTCAACATCAAATCATCAAATCAATGAAACATCACAGTAAATATGTCAACCCAAAAGTACACTCCCTGACTTAGTTCGGAGTCCAAGGGGGTTCTACCGATGCCTCTGCATCCTCAAGGTCATAAACCATGCACACTCATTAAAACAGAGTCAATAGAACCTGTCTACATCAAATAGTAACACATCATGTTATCTTTCAATCGCATCATAATAAAATATAAATGGTCTAACATCATAAAAGTCCAGATCACTTGCGAGCAAGTGTCCTCAAATAATAAGTTTTCTCAGTGCGCCAGAGCAGGATGTTACAGTTTTGGTGTTTATACTATATAACACCCCAGTGAATTTGTATTATTAAATGCACTAGAGTGTGTTTTTTTTAAGCACTGATTCTCTTATTGTATTTAAATAATTGATAAGTATTTATCACATACCCACCATATAATTTAAAAACCATATATATTATAATAAATTTTATGCATCAATTATTTTGTATAACTAATATGTATTGGTGCTTTAGTATTATTAATATGCATCGGTGTGTATAACCCATTAAAATTTATTGTTGTCTATATTTTTTCAACCCCCATTTTGTGAGTTCATAAAAACACACTAATATATATGTATTTTAATTCATTGTTTTTTCTACAAATACTTTTTATAATCATATTGGTTTCTTTGTTTTTGTTATTTCATTTTGATATAATGAAAACATGGATTCCTTATCCTCGTGAATACAACTATGTTATTTTCAACAATGTAAATAATTCACATATTAATTAATCAGCAATACAACATTTTACAACATTTGACAATGCAATAAAACAACAAACCAATTTTATTATAAAAGAATACGACACATGGTCATACAAAATGGGACAATGTAAACGCACACAATAATAAAAATGTTACCAATATTTCCTTATGCAATTGGGACATTATGTCCACTACATTAAGAAAAACTGTTTGTAATTTGTACAGACCGATATTACAAAATTACATAAAACTTGTAGTAACATTTAATTGATTGACATTCATCACTTGAACTGCTATCATTGCTCGAGTTGTGTGCATCCCTTATTTCATGATCAATTGTAGGCGATATTGTACTTTGGTTATCTAAATGGATATTTCTTTTTTGTTTTCTCGTTGATGTTCCAACTTCTCAAGTTCCATCTACAAACATAGAAATAAAGCATAATAACTAAATCTGCTTTTATAATATAGTATAATATACATGATTGTGTAAACAAAAAACGTACCAGATTAGTGATTGATTCATAAACCATACACATCATTTCGAAGCATTGTCTCATGTCGGTTATCACAATCATTTTTTCTTTCTCCTCTCCATATTGTGTTTCCTACATGTTTAATACACCATGACAAAGCATAGTCGATATAATTAATATAAAGGTTTCTTTTTGTTCCATTAATTCTAAAACAAGGGAAGTTAAACAACATAGCTACTTACAAATTGTTATTAAACCTTGATACTTCAACATATAATCACAACACTTAGTTAACCCAATATTGATCAATTGTTTCGGTGACTCTTCTTTGTATGTTAGAACTTACTAGTAGACATCCATGAATCAATGAAAATTAGTTATTCAAATAAAAATATCACAACAAATATGAAAAATTAAGTAATATCAAAAAATCAAGTACCCACAAACTTTGCGATCAACCTTTTTTTTCCTTGTGGTCTTGTCTAATGTGTTGATTGGGTTCCATTTTGTTTCTTTTTGCAACAAAACAATTGGAAATTTGTATTTAATATGATAAATAAATTTGATGTACATAAAATAATAAATTAATGATCACATACCATTGATGCATGGTGTTCTTGGGATGCATCATCCTATGATGCAACTATGTTCATTTATTTTACCATTTCTTTGTACACTCTTTTGGACATCCCTATCAGCATGTATTGGATTTCCCCTCATTTGTTTCTTGTAATTTTCATAATATTCCAAAAAAATGAAAAAGCACAATAATATTTTATTACATGGACAGAAAAATAAATATAGAAAAACAAATTAATTTGGTAATTATTCAAACATAATATTGAAAAAAATGTTTAGTAATAATACCTTTTATATGACTCTTTTTTTTATTGTAATTTTTTTCTATTGCAAGACCCACGAGTCTCTTTGACCATGGATCTGTTGATAGGATCTGATCCTAACCCCTCTTAGTTGGTTATTAGTTAGCATGATATATTTTCCATGTAATAAAGGTCCACTTTAGTTAATAAGGCCTATTAAATAAAGTTGAACAAGCAAATGTAAAAATACCTAATAGATGCTTCTGCTTCTAGACATATGTTCCTCTAGAATGTTCTTTAGAAGATAGTAGTAGTATAAATAAGAGTAGGAGTGAGAAATTTTGTCTTCAGTATTACTTTAAGAGAGATCTGTTCATTTTGGAAATTCCCCCCTTGAAGAGGTAAGTGAGCAAAGATTTCTTGGTGGTATAAATAATATATTTTTTCTCTCTGTTGAATGTTCATGTTATTCTTGAAATATATTTGATTTTTGATTTATCTATTTTAGGTTAAGCATATTACAAGTGGTATCAGAGCTCTTTCCCAGTCCATCAAACACCCAATTTGTTTTATAGATATTTGTAGGCTAGAGGCATATTCCGATGTATTTAAACTACAAAGATATGTCATTAAATGCATAAATTTTTGGTCAGGGAAGCATACACACAAGAAATACAAGAGGTTTTTAAGCTGACATTGTTGGACATCCTTGTAACCCATGTTGGTACACCTTCAAGTGGTAGAGAATCACACAACACCTAAACATGGATTTTATCTTCCTCGTACCTATGGAGTGTAGAAAGACCCCGAGGATATCCTGAAACCATCCTTAGATCAATTTTTCAGCCACCTAAATGCTATAGTGCCACCAAGAACATCACTCGAGGAGATACTCTCTAGTACCTGGTTAGTTGAGTAGTATGGATAAGGGTACAGTTGAGCCTCCTTAGTTGGTGCCATGAGATGTTGGGCGAGTACTATTGTTCGACCCCACATGTATATTGTAGAATTATACCACAGGGTAAAGCGTTGTCTATAGGAACCCTGAAAAACCCTCTTATGGTTGTGCAACCTTACCTCTTTCTTTCAGGATGCGAAATTACAACACATTTTTTCCTGTTAATAAGTTGGAAATTTCAAAATTGTAGTATTATTTAGATCACAATATAAATCTGTAGGAATTAAAAAGAAAAAAGAAGTAGTGGTCCCAGTGACACCCTTATCTGGGACCTCTACCATTGGATTTCTCTATTTGTCCTTATTGTAGTGGCACCCATCAATTTTGATCCTATTTTTCCATGGACCTGACCCCCCTTCCCAACACCCTTATTTGGGACATCTCCCCTTCGATTCCTCTGTCTTTTTTTATTATATTGGTACCTATCACTTTTAAGCCTATTTTTTCATGGACCCAACCCCCCTTCCCGACACCCTTATTTTCCACCTATCCCAACATAATATTTATCGTGTGTTGATCGTTAAGATACCATTGTACCTAAGCCTTCCAAATGGAGACTGCCACCCATGCTCAAAATATAGAAGAGTTTGGTGCTAAGGTAACTAATATGTCAAAGGAAATGGGCCAAATAACTGAGATCCTAACTCAGAATTTGAAATCTCTCACCCAACAGTTCCAAGACTTTGTGACACACAAAAAGGGTAAACACCCTCAGTACCATTTCAAGGCTACTCATTCTTCCCATTATCAGAATAATCATCCTTCCCACTCCCGTTGAGGTTCTCGAAATTCCTCGAATAAGATTCCCAAAGTTGAGATTCACAAGTTTCATGGATTAGACCTGACCTGGTGGGTATCCCAAATGGAACACTACTTCTCCCTCCATGATATTCGGGATGATGAGAACAAAATTCATGTGGAATATTTGTACTTGGATCAAGAACGTTGGAAATGGTGGCAAGGACATAACAAAGACTATATAGGACAACCAAATTAGACCATGTTCACCAAAGTAGGTTGTTCTTGTTTTGATAGGGAATCTCATTTTTGGGGGTGCCTCACCAACCCGAGACAAACAGGGTCAGTAGTAGACTTCATCACCTCATTTGAACAGTTGGATATCAGAACATAGGGCTTATATGATGAGTTCTATATTGAATGTTTCCTTAGTGGATTAAAGGATGGCATTCAGGATCATGTTTTCATGCACCATCTTGTTACTTGGTTGAATGCATGAAAAAAAACATTGGATGATGAGACCATTCTTCATTCTCAACCCCTTAATTTATTTATTCCCACCCACCCTCATCGAGTGGATACCCATGATTTGACACAAAATTTGAAGTTACAAAAGTTATATCCACAAGATATGGTTGAACGTAGGAAGAAATAACTTTGTTATTGTTGTTATGAAAAGTATTCACCAAGACATAAATGTTGTGATCAAATTTTTTTTCCAGATTGATGGGTCATATTCCACTTCCTTCGAGGATAGATTATCAGATGAGGCCCCTTACGATGAGGACATAAAACTAACTTCCCCCATCCCTAATTCGTTCACACCTCTTATGGAATTGGAGGATCATGTCATATCTCTCCATTCCCTAGAGGGTATTTATGCTCTACAGACATTAAAAATCAAGGGTTACATCAAACATAGATCAGTAGTGGTGTCAATCGATAACAATAGCACCCACAATTTTGTTCATTGCAGGGTCACTGAGGATATCAATTTATTTGTTTCACTGGTTTCTAATTTTCAAATTCTCATAGCTAATGGTGGTACAATGAAATGTGGGGGTTGTTATGAAAATTTCAAACTCCAAATGGGATATTATAACCTAAAAAATCACATGTTTTCCATTTCCATTGGTGGGTGTGATATTGTCTTGGGTGTTGAATGGATTTGCACCTTTGGACAAACTACCATGGATTATCGAGAGTTATACATGAGCTTCACTCAATATGCTCACACTTATACCCTCTGAGTCTTGAAAGCTAGCTCCCGAGAAATTATCAATTATCTTCGGATGGAGAAAATGTTTAAGAAATGCCACCATGGTGTGCTTTCACAACTTAATTCCATCTAGGTATAATATCAATCATCTCCAGTAATACATCACGCTCTGTAGTTTCTTTTAAACAAGAACCATAGGTTCATTGAGACACCCACTGACTCACCCCCTTCCTAGGGTGAGAAGGATCACAACATCCCTCCCCTTCTAGGAAGTAAAACCCCAATGTATGCCCCTATAGATATATATTTTCTCAAAAAAATGAAATTAAAAAAAATAGTGCAAGAATTGTTGGAGGCTAGTGTAATTTGACGAAGTACCAACCCAAATTCATCACCTATTGTGAGAGTCTTGAAAATAAAGGTTTGTGGTGAATGTGTCTATATTGTTGTGCCCTTAACAAATTCACCATTAAATATGTGTTTCTCATTATTATCATTGACGATATTTTGGATGAGCTCCAAGGTGTATGTGTCTTCACAAAATCAAATATTTTCTCAAGGTATCACCAAATTCAATTGAATGAAGAAGATATTAAGACTAATTTCATAACTCATGAAGGACATTATGAATTCCTAGTAATACCTTTTGTACTTTGCAATTATCCATCTACTTTGAAATGATCCATGAATAAACTCTTGACACCCTATCTTCAAAAAACATTTCTAGTTTTCTTTGAAAACATACTAATTTATAGTTTTACTTTGGATTCCCATATGTACATTGTCATGTGGATAAAGTACTCCAATTGTTATAAGACAATTAATTGTTCATAAAAAAAACCAAGTGTTATTTTTGGAGGATTGAGATCGAATACTTGGGACACATTGTGGGCTATGAGGGGCTAAGAGTGGACCTAAAAGCTATTCAATCCATGTAGGATTGCTTCATACCCACGAACTTGAAAAGTCTTCAGGGTTTCCTAGGCCTCACAAGATATTACCAAAAATTCTTCCACCATTATGGAAAAAGTGTCTGACTATTAACTAACCTTCCTAAGAAGAATCCACTTCATTGGAAACCTGTAAGAGAGCATGCCTTTACATATTTGAATTAGGTCATGTGCACTACCTTAGTATTAAAATACCTTGATTTCAACAAAATGTTTTTTGTGGAATCTAATGCTTTTGGAACTGATATTGGAACAATTCTAACACAATAAGGTAGACCTATAGTGTAATGTCCCCAAAGTCGAGCCCTTTGTAAATCTGGTTTATGAAATGAATTGTAAATATGTTTTATAGGATGGTGATCCAAGTTTATATAAGTCAGTGGGCTTATGTGATTGTTAGGCCAAAGAGCCTAAGGGTTGAAGGCCAAGAGCCTGATTTTGGTACATGTATGTATGCAACACATTAATAAAAAAAATATAAACAGTGTCCTGTGTAGGCCGACATAATGAATGAGTGATGGGGGACTAAGCATCCATAGAGTGGGCAAGGGATTAGGGGTTGGGAGGTGGTAAAAGGGGCTAAGTGTTGAGCCTAGGGGCTAAGCCTAAGGTCTTAAGTCTTGGGAATAATATTTCAATATTATTCCAAAATACATGTGAATTATATGTTTTATCCTAAGTTCCTTTTGGAATGATAGGTGACTTCTAAGTGGGAGGAACGCATGCTGATGGAACGCATGCACTTTCATGGCTGGAAAGTGTCAACCCAAGACCATGCAAATAAAATGACTGAGATGAGTTATGATGGGGGTTCCTCCTCCATTCTACCTGATCTTTTGAACAGTACGTCCAGTCTGACCCCTACAAGAGATACCCCGTACACCCTATGAACCAGAAGTCTGTGTGTTGATTTTGAGATGCCCTGTGTTGATTTATGGAAAGCCGATGCATCCTCTGTTTGAGCAGATTGATCCTGTGCATGGAGTATCTATCCCAAATAAATAACCATGAGACCATCCTGTCATTGATAAGCCTATTTGGAAAGCCCGTGTCTGTTTTCCCCTTTGGTTGTGGTGGCCATGCAATGCTGGACTGCATGTGGCTTGTTGGCCAGTTTATGCAACACTCTCTCCAGGTGAGAGAAGTGGTTGAAGTTGTAATAACAGGTTGCCTAGCCTATGAGTGACTCTCTCCAGGTGAGAGAGTGCATAGAGGAAGGAGAGAACTCCTAGAAGGAACCTTGTAACTTCCACAGAGCTTGGAGACTTCCGGTCCAGTCTGTTGCTGAAACCCAAGGCAAGGGAGGTTAGCAGCCGAAGGACTGTCTAGGTGACAGAGAAGGTGTATACTCCTGGGCTGGAACATGCATGTGGGGAAGGAGAGTCTTTGGGAACTAAGTACGAGTGGTTCCTGGGAGAGAATCCCTTCCTTGTGACTGCGTATTTTCCCTGTAACCTCAACCTAGCCTAGGATTCCTTGCCATGGGGTGGAGCTTAGTCCCAGCTCGGGGGTGACCCACTACTGAGCTTGATGAGAAGTGTGGTATAAGGCTAGGAGGTTCGTGGAAGGCCTGCATCTGGTTGGTGTAACTACCATTGTTTCTAGGATAAGTACCAGATGATGTTTTAATTTATGTTTATGCATGTCTATGTATTTATAATTATCATGTACTCTGTTGTGCATATGAATTAATGCTAATGCAATGCTTTAAAATTATGATAGCAGTAATTCTTAGGCTTACTCTGAGTTTAAATATGTTTCATTACTTAAATGCATGTTTTTTATATAATTAAGTGTGAGTATTTTTATTCCGTGAAGTAGAGCCATTCTCTCATTGGAAGGGGGCGTTACATAATGGTATCAGAGCCAAGGTTTCAACGTTGATCCTAGATGGGCTAGATAAGGGTCTTTGGATCAACAGTTTGAGGAGAAATTGTGTCTAGAGGACCAATTATGGACCTTTGAGTGCTCCTTAGTTTCAAGGAGTTACTTGATGTGCTTACAAAGCTCAAGAGGTATAGTGGTGTTATGAAACCGCAGTCGGTGTGGTGTATGGCCACAGGGAGAGAGGACTCCACACCAGAAGTGTTGGACCCTTAGGATCTGTTCGAGAGGGAAGGCGAACCCTCGTGACCATCAGATCTGGAAAACATGCTCAGGATTTAAAAGCCCTTTGTAGTTTCACAGGAACGTGAAAATCAAGATACGCGAAATCCCGAAATGAACTACACCGTAGATCGTAAGAGAGGAATTAGCCGTCGGATCAAGTGGAGGATTAGACCGTAATTTTGAGATTTCAGCAAATGAAAGTTGGAGATGTGTGGATGCATGAACTCCTGATGCCCGAAACCCTGAAACGTCGAAAAGATATGCGCTGTAGATATGAGAAGAAGTCTAACCGTTTGTTGGGACTTGGAATGGATGTGGGTGCATGGATGTGTACCAAGTGCCACCAAGTCGAGAAGACAGGCGAGTGTGGTGGGAATTGATGACATAGTTGAAGGTGATGTGGACACTCCTGAGGGTGCCATTTTCCACTACGGATGTGGAGACTATTATGCTATGTTGTACTGGAAGGTAAAGTAAATCGAAAATTCTGAATTAGCAAAGGAGGAGCATGAAGGCTCAACACTCCAACTCGCGAAGTCGTGAATTTGTGAAGATGTGCTAGCACTTAGCACCTAGCCTATGGTCATATGTAGTGTGTTCTAGCGAGGAGGGAGCCATACCCATATCGCATCTTGGGTATCGACATTTGGAGGAAGAGGAGTCGAGGGTCTTCGACTCATGGACTTGCGATATTGCGAGTTGTGAAAGGTGCATTTGGTTACGAGGGTTGGAGCTATCACCCAAAAACCTGAAGTCCAAAAAATTCCAAAGACAAAGAACCATCGATGTTTTAACTATTGGATCTTCGTGGACCGAGACCCCGAAGGTCCGAAGTCTTGAAATTTGCATATTCGAACAGAGATGAGAAAACTTAATGGAATCAAATAGTTTTTTTCCGTGTTCACATTGGTTTGTGAATGTTGTAAGTTTTCTTGAAGGTTAAGGGCCTGTCAAACTTCGAATTGATTGCACATTGTGTGTGCAGAGTACAACGAGTGTCAGAACAACAATGAATCTATGTTGAGTATAGAAATGGAAGAGGCGCGGATTGCCTCCATTTCGGAGAGAGAAAGAGAAGGAAGGGATTTCAACCTAGGAGTCAAAGGATAAAAATTCAATGGGCACAAAAAGGAGATGGGTAAGGAAGGACATATGATGAAACTCATTGAAATATTGCAGAAAGATGCCCAGGTTTTCTGAGCTAATGGCCAAAAGCTCATGAGGATCAGGGATCAGTAGGGTGAATTCAACTTAAAGATGTTGAAGAGACTGGAAAGAATAGAAAGGAAATTGGAAAAAGAGAGTGACACAAGCGGATCAAGAGGTGTCATAAACCTTGAGAGGAGAAGAAGATCGAGGAGAGGTAGAAGACATTACCGTCACTCCCCAAATCATTCTGGCAGGGAATCACACAGTAGTTCAAGCCCATCCCCTACCAGAAAACACCGAAGATCTTGAGAGGATGAATTGAAGGGAGAGATGAACAAGATCAAGCCTCCAACATTTGATGGAGAACATAATAAGGAGGAAGATGCTGAAACATGCTTTCTTGGCATGAAGAAATATTTCCAACTACAGAATTATTTCCCTCATGCAAAAGGAAAAATTGCGATGTATCAACTAAAAGGAAAAGCATCCATGTGGTGGGATCAGTTTGTGAAAGTGCATCACATCAGAGAGAAATATATCACTTGGAAGGAGTTCAAGAGGTATTTCGAGAAGAAATACCTGACTAAAAGATACTATGACAAAAAGATGAAGGAGTTCTTTGAACTCAAGCTAGACAATGTGACCATTGATGAATACGAACGAAGTTTCTTGGAACTACTGAAGTATGTTCCATTCATCAAAGATGAGGCTCTCAAGATTCAAAGGTATCCGATTTGACTGCCACCTTCCATCAGTGATAATATTTGGTATGATGATCCTAAGAATATGGAAGAAATAGTAAGAATGGTGAAATGATTGTATGAACAACAAAGAGAAAATATTACCTTTCGGAAGGCTTGGGATGATCAAAAGAAGTTTAGGAAAGAGCATAGGAAGAAGGGAAACAAGCCTCCCTTTTTCAGAAACAGTCTTTAATGACAGTCATCTTTTAGAGAGCCTAGGAAGGCTGAAGGAGATGAGAAAATGCCCAGACTGCCACTTATGGAGTGTTGGGGCTATAAAGGGAACCATAGGTACAGAGACTGCCCCCACAGAAAAGATAAAGTGAGAACCGTCCACAATGTTCAACAAGTTGAAATAGTGGAGGATATGGGTAGAAAAATGCCAAGGATATACGCAGCCCTGGACAACAAGCAAGCATAATTTCAATCACACATGATTCAAGTGGAAGGTATGATTAACAACCGACCATTTATTATTTTAATTGATTCAGG
>SNQJ01S0041976.1:123914-134356 GCA_010110895.2 Picea sitchensis
GGTCCAGACTTCTTTTTTTCTTTAACGGATGCGATCATATCGCGAAATCGCATATCGCGAAATCGGAGTTTCCGTTGTCAGGTGTTCTTTGCATTTTGAAATCGTGATCCCCGATTCTCCGATGGCTTATCTCCCTCGCAAATTCTGCATATCTGACAGCTTAGATCACTTCTTTTCTGCGCTTAACTCCTGCGCTTAACATCTGCGCAGCTTCTCCTGATCCAACAGCTGTCGGGATTTCTGAGTGAGATCCGACGGTTCTCGGTCTCTTTCCTATGCTTCTTGCGCATATAAGACTGCTATTCCTCCTGATCTTAATTTCCTTTGTCTTCTGTTTACCTGTCATCTTCACTGTTGTACTTGCCATCAATGACAAGCATATGCTAACTGTTACACATTTCCAACATACAGGTCGTACGATGATGACGTGGTAGTTATCTATTGGTTGGTTGCTGGCGTATTGGATGGTGACACGTGTCCGATTGGTGGCAAGTAATATGAGGACACGTGGCCCAATCCATGGGTGCCACCTGTCCCCTCATTTTTGTTCATATGGTTATATAAAATTGTATTGGGAGTCCGTGGGGTTCAACCCCCGGACCTCCCCCAACACTAACGACTTCATAACTCTCCGCTAACCAAAGTACCACCATTTTCTCCTTGTTTACCATGTCATAAAACATTTATTTAAGGTTGATTTATGTTTGGAAGGAAAGGGGGGTCGGGTCGGGGCTTAGCCCCAACCCGTGGACGCATTGTATTACATATGACCCAAACATATATGTATTGGCCCGACCGTTTGGCGCGCGCATTGCATTGCATTGTATTGCAATGTATTGCAATACATTGCATTGTATATATTGTATAAACCGTGTGTTAAATGATTTCTGCGGGGTTTGAAACCAACACCCATGTGTTAAATATTGGCGCGGGACCCCAAACCGGAAGTTGCACAGTTATGACGGGTTTAACCCCCATTTGCCAACGCGCGAGGTCACATGGCCATATGGCCAGGTGCCGAGGCGGTTAGGGGCTGGAGGCACCTTAACCGTCCTACAGTTTGCACCGTTGGCACAGTTGCGCTCGGTGCTAGGTTTTTACGCTTAAAAGAGTGTGTGAGCCAGGTTTGTGAAGGGGGAGTGCGAATTGTAGAACCAGAGATAGCAAGCTTGAAGAGGGAGACTTCCAGGAGGCCTAACTTCTTCATTTTTTGACCGATTGAGGTGCCGAAAGAACCCAAACAAGGGTTTTGGGACACTGGGAAGCCATTTGAGCAGTCAGTTTGTCAGTTTGAGCATTGTAAGACATTTTTTTGAGCACTTTTTGATCAATTAATAATAAGGATCCATTGGAAGCTGGACCAAGAGATGTAGCCCATAAGAGGGGTGAACTCCTTTATCAATTGCTGTGCACATGTGTTTATGTTCAATGTTTATGCTGCTGTCTATGTGTATTTTGCATAGGTAATCCTTAATTAATGTGTTGCAAATTGATCTTGTTTCTTTAAACACATAACATTTCACTTGCAATAATTATTCAAGTTTTTCAAGTCTTCTTCATTTTTAGATCAATGATACTCATATAAACCTCATGTGCGTTCATGATGATGAATCCATTTTTCTTACTCAAGAAGAGCACAAGCTCTTCCTCCTTTCACAAACAAAGGTAAACGAGGAAGCAAAGGAGACAGAACAACATGCCTTTGAAAATGATATAATGGAAGTACATAAGTAGTATAACCTGAGAATAAAGAGGGAAAGTTAAAACCCTCCAAGAATGCTGCTAAAAAAATGAAGTCCATCGAAACGAAGAATACAGTCGAGATCAAGAAAACCTTGGAAAATTCTCCCAATAAAGTCATTGAGAGAAATAATACCGAACCTCCTGCAAAAAGAAACCCCAAAATTTTACAAAGATCAAATCAGACTGAGGTTTTGTGAACTAGTCAACCACATGTTTCTACCCATAGGACTCCGATGGATAGACCAGAAGTATAGAGCTCAAGCAAGGCTTCCACTACTTTCATCCTTGAGGGGAAACTAGCTAAATTGAATATTCCCATTCCCCTGCCTAAGCTGATGAGAAAGAACACCTACAGATCATAGGTAATTAAATCTTTGAGCATTGAGCCAGAGATAGGTATGAAATCCTTGAATGTCGGGTCAACAAATCAACCAGACATGGTAAATCCTGCTGATGATCAATATGAGCTCCTTTTCAGCCCTGAAGTTGATGGTCAAACTGATAACGATGTCGTTTCCCCATTTTACATCAGCTTGAATATCCACGATTTGATCTTACACAACACTATGTTGGACTTGGGCGCCTTGCACAACCTGATCCCCAAAGAAATGATGGAAAAGACGGGACTTGAAGTCACCATATCCTACAAGGATTTGCATTCTTTTGACTCTAGAAAAGGTTAAATGTATAGGGCTGATTAAAGACTTATGCATCACCCTGTCTCAAATACCAACAAAGAGTATGGTGATGGATACCATAGTTGGAGACATTCCCCCAAAATATAGTATGTTACTATTAATATTCTAGGAAGCTAAGATAAAAGGAGCCCTGCAGCTAGATATGTCGTATGCCACCATCTCGGTGTTTGGACAATAGAGAAGACTGTACAGAGAAACTTTGATGAAGTATATGGTCAACAGTCAGGAAAATCCACACAATTACACACTATATTCTGCACATTATGATCTAGATTCTTTTATTCTATACAAAGATGGTGACTAGGAAGAACAAATCACTCAGTTGCAAGATGATGCACCTGATTCTAAAGAAGATAAAGCAATTACTGAGGTAAGAAATATTGAAACTGAGGAAAATTTAGAACTGCCAGTAGACTTTTGGAGCATGGATCTCGATGGGGTCATGAGTAAAGAAGGAGTTGGAGCTGGAGTTTGGTTACATAATCATAGATCGAGATATTCAGAGAGACACTCTTACAATCTAAATTCCCAATGCACTAACAACATAACTGAGTATGAAGCTTTGATGCTTGGCCTGAAACTACTGAGGAAGGTTAGTGCCAAACATATCATGGTAAGGGGTGATTATGAATTGATTAATAGAATATTAAAGGTGAGTATGCAACTAAACATCCCATACTTAGAGCTTATAGAAATGGTTATTTGTTTTCTCTTCAATGTTTTACTGAAATCGATTCGCGGGTAATGCCTAGGGGACAAAACATATTATCAGACAGATTGTCTACGTCAGTAGGTACCTACAAAATACCCTTTCGTCCCACTCACAAATACACAGTGGAAGTAAAATGTAGGCCAACCATTCTAGACAACATCATATATTGGCAGGTATTCGGGAATGATGATCAAATTGAAGACTTCCTACAGTGTAAGAATGAGTTTGAATGTACAAATATAGATTTAGAGAATGATGATGATGATGTAAATAAATCTGTTTATGAAACTAGTAGTGTAATTAAAGTAGATGCAGATGAGTTTAATGAAAATAAAGTAGATGCAGATGAGTTGAATGAAAATGAGATATATTCTGGTATTCTACAGTTGAAAAATAATGTGTTACCTAGAGGTTTAGTTCTGCTAGAAGACTTGTTTGATTTTAACAATGTAGCCAAAAAATCGAAAATTGAAGCTAGTGGTAAAGAGGTCGAAGAGTCCAACATAGGAACAGAAGAAAAACCCAAGATGATCAAACTTTCAAAATCCCTACCCCCCAAGAAAAAATGCAAATACATTGATTTGTTTAAGGAATATGTAGATGTGTCCAGTTGGGGTTATGTGGACTTAAAATCTTATGACACAAGAATCATACAACATCGGATCTCGATAAAAGAAGAACAAAAACCTTTCAGGAAGAAACTTAGGAGAACAAATCCCAAGTTGCTTCCCCTGATAGAGAAAGAAATCAAAAACATGTATGATGCAAAAATTATAGTCCCCTTGAGATTTTCAAAATGGGTTTCTAACCTAGTTCCTACTAGGAAGAAAACTGGTGAGATTAGACTTTGCATAGATTTCATAAATCTGAACAAAGTATCCCTCTAAGACAATTACCCTTTGCCCAAAATGGACCACATTTTACAAAAGGTAGTTGGGGCCAGTAGAATCTCCCTACTAGATGGTTTCTTGGGATACAACCAAGTCCTTGTCCACCTAGAAGATCAAGAGAAAACAACATTTACTACACCATGGAGAACCTTCATGTACATGAAGATGCCCTTTGGCTTGATGAACACTAGTGCCACTTTCGAAAGAGAAATGGATATATATTTTGTGGACAAACTTGGGATATTTATAGTCATATATCTGGATGACATGACTCTCTAGTCAAAATATGATGAGGAACACTTGCAACATCTCAGACACATGTTTAGAGGAAATTTCATTGAATCGAAAGAAAATCCTTTTTGGTTTAGAGGAAGGCAAGTTGTTCGGACACATAATCTCTAAAGATGGAATTAAAATATACCCCAGAAGAATACAAGACATTCAGAAATTGGAACACCCTAGGAACATTAAAGAGATAAAATCATTCATTGGAAACATAATTTTCCTTAGAAGATTCATACCCAACTTGGTTGAACTTCTTAGGAACATCACAAATATGTTGAGAAAAGACACAAAAATCAGATGGAACACTGAGTCCAAATAGTCATTTGAGCAGGTGAAACTTGTACTCACCCAAGCTCCAGTTTTGATCAATCCAGACTACACTAAGGACTTCTACCTTTTCTCCTTCGCTTCTGAACACACCATTGCAGTAGTACTGTTGTAGAAAAATAGTGAAGGGTACGAACAACCCATAGCATTTTTCAGCAAAGCTTTGAGAGATCATCCATTGAACTACAACATAATGGAGAAACAATATTTTCCCTGGTAAAGGCCATAAAGGATTTTAGAGTCTATATTCTTCATTCTCACAAAATTGTATACGTTCCAAACGCAGTGGTAAAGGATATCATAACTTAGGATAATCCAGATGGTAGGAGAGGAAAATGGATTGAGGTTATTCTTGAATATGACATTGAAATAAAACCTACTAAACTTATCAAAGGACAGGGTTTAGCCAAACTAATGGTTGAATCTAATTTTCATTCTCTAAATATTGATTTTTTCCCTGCAGTTGACGAGAAGCAAGAGCAGGAGACTCCAAATGAAAAAGAGGTATTCTTAAACTCTCCTTGGTATGCAAACCTCATTTTTGTACTTCATAACTTACAAGATCCTCTTTGTTTGACTAAGACCAAAGCTAGATTTATTAAACTGAAAGAATTGAAATTTTGTATTTTAGAAGGTAATATTTATTGGAAAGATACTGGTGGTCACTTTCTTAATTGCCTATTAAAATATGAAGCTGACAGGGTTCTGCAGGATTTCCATGCAGGAGACTTTGGTAGACATCTGAGTTGGAATACCACAACTAACAAGATTCTAAGAGTTGGTTTCTACTAGCCTACATTATTTGCTGATGTTCATAAAAAAGTTACTTCTTGTCATAAATGACAAGTTTTCGAATGTAAAAGGAAGCTGCTGCCTCTCCCCATGTAACCCATCTCAGTTGAAGCCCCTTTCCAACAATGGGTTTTAGAATTTATTGGAGAAATACATCTGTCTTCCTCAGGACAACACAAGTGTATCCTCATAGCCACAGACTAATTCACGAAGTGGATCAAGGTTGTGCCATGCAGGCAAGCTACTAACTCCGTTACCATTAAATTTTTAGAAACTAATATATTGTATCATTTTGGATTCCCTAGAAAAATTATAGTTGACAATGCAACGACTTTCATATCCAAAAGACTCATAGAATTTTGCATCCAATACCACATTACTTTGGGACACTCAACAACTTATTATCCTCAAGGAAATGGGCTAGTTGAGTCCTCAAACAAAAGTATGGTGAACATTCTCACGCAAACACTACAAAAAAATAAGAAATCATGGAATAATAAGTTTGTTTTCTCTCTATGGGATGACAAAATAAGCACCAAAAGATCAATTGGCATGTCTCCATACCAATTGGTGTATGGTACTGAAGTAGTTTTTCCCCTTTCCTTAGGAGTCCCTGTCATGAAATTATTGTGGGAAGCGCAAGTAGAGACAAATGATATTCAAAGGAGGATAAATCAAATGATTCAGTTAACATAGTCCAGAGAAGAGGTATACAACAAAACTTAGGTCATCCAGGATAACATCAAAAATATTTTTGACAGAATGGCCAAGGAAGATGATTTTGAGTTAGGCAACTTGGTTCTGAAATGGGATTATAGAAATGAGGATAAGGGTAAGCATGGAAAATTTGATATTTTGTGGAAAGGATCTTACACCATTCAAGCATTCAGAGGAAATAACGCATTTTTTCTCAAAAATAGTGATGGAACAGACCTGCCAGGTGGACCTGTGAACGACAGGATGTTGAAGCATTATTTTCCACCCCAATAAAGATATCAAAAATATTTTTCCACTGTACATACCATTTTTTTTTTTACATTCAGGTTGTGTGTGGGTGATATTGATCAGATGATTGAAGCCCACAGAGAAGGCTCTAAGCCACTAACCAGTGCCACCAAAAAATTCTCAAAATAAAAGACAAATCAAATAGCAAAATAAGCAATGGAGAAACATTTTACAGACATCAGGAAATAGGTTCTTAGCACCTCGCAAGGAGAGCACCATCCCCAGGTGGAGCCACTGTTATAACCCTATATTTTATAGGATCAACTGGTGACTGAAATATTTTTACTCTTGATGTAGTTTGTTTGGAAATAATATTTTATTTTTGCAAATTATTTTCAAAAAGTAAAGAAAGAAAAAAAGAAAAGAAAAGAAAGAAAAAGAAAGGAAAATAAAGAAAAAGAAAAGAAATAAAAAACAAAGGAAACAAAGAAAAAGAAAAGAAAAGAATGAAAAGAAAAAGAATAAAAGAGGGAATAAAAGAAAATGGATAAAAGCCCCATGCAATAACAATGACTTGATCCATATAGTTTAATCATGGTTAACTCTCTTTGAATTTATGTTGATAGGTTTAGTGAATAAGACTTGGCTAAATTGTTTAATCTTAGCCAAGTAGATAGGTTAAGTAGCAGATAAATTTGATCAAACTGTTTAATCTTGATCAAATAGCCCCAGGGTAGAGTAATTTCTTATCCCAATAGTCTAATCTTGGATAAATGTGTAGGTAGGTAGGATAAGACATAGGCTAGCCATCTTTTCCTTCGATAAAACATGTACGATGGTCGATGAAAAGTCATGATTTTGATGTTTGAAGTGTTTTTCCTAACCCCATGGTGACAAATTGCAAGGGAAGAAACGCAAAAACCCACAAAAATGAACTATCCTAAGTTTTTGCTGCACGTTGTGTTTCACGCCCGGAAATTAAAAAGTGCACTTAGATCTACGACCAATCTCATGGCACATAGATCTACGATTGACAAGAGATTCTGGACCCCTTCGAACATTCTATCTTTAATGGTGGGGGGAATCTGATATGGATATTAAAAAGGGCACATATATCTACGATTGATCTATTGGTGCTTAGATCGACAACTGACAATAATTTCCATACCCCCCGAGCATTCTATATTTAATGGTGGGGGGGGTCTGATATGGGAAGTTTTTCCCAGCGGACCCCATCCTAAGGTGCTGCGAATCCACTATGTAGGACCTCCTCCATACTAAACCATTTACTGCTTACCCCCCCTCCGACATACTACAATACCGACATTTCTTTACCACCGCCACCTCATGACATCATTATCCACTATCTCGCCGTCTCATGATGTCATGCTCCACTACCTCCTCTTGTAAGTCTCGTCTCATTACTCCGCCAATTTTTTCCCCTCCATTCACTTGTCACATGTCATATCCCATTCTCCTATCCTCCAGTCACTTCCCTCCACATCATCCTGGCACACTCATCACCCATCCTTTACTTTCCACCTCATATCCCAAGTGATATGTTGGCCATTTATTACTAGCTAACATATCTATTAGCTTGATGAATTTTCCCCCATGCCCAACAGATACCCATTCACCCAATTTTAATCCCGTATTTTCCATTATCAGATTCTTCACTTTTCCCACATATAAGAATTTATTTTTCCCGTACTATTTTCAGCCAGTAACCAACATAAATCCAATCACCTACTACTATTTTTTGTTTCAGTTTGCAGGTACTAGTCGAAATTGATGGTACCAAAATTTAAGAAATCAAAGGTCAAGGAAAATCCGTTCCACCCGCCTCCTATTGATGTTGATCGAATCCCACTATCTGACAAAGACTACCTGATCTCAGAGACCAGGTGTGAATTCGACTATGATGAATTGCATTCATGGTTTAGGGAAACTTTCCTGGATCAAAGTGACGAGATTGGGCTCTGGGAGTCCAATCTCCCCCTGTATATGTTTCCCCATATACACCATTTTCTGGAGTTCACCCTCAAGTTCCAGGCACATTACATCCCCGATCAGAGAACCATTGTTTCATTGTCTGGAGAAATCCTTTTCACTATCACACCCAAGGCCATTGACCAAATGATGTAAATATCCAAAGAAGAATCCCCCTCTCTTTTCACCATTGGAGTTCGAACTGAAATGTACCAGAATCTTTCTTTTCCCGAGAGAGCGAATATTTTTGAGCTTTCTCTCCCACAATATGCCCAATTCCCCAAGAAAAATCCCCCTTACCATTCCTCCATGTTTTCAGAAAAAGGTAACGAAATCATTTCATTGTTATGTTATTTTCTTGGTTATTTCTTAGACGAATGGGTGGATGGGCCCATCTTGGGGTTCCTAACTATTTTATTTTCTGAAGAAAAGGCCACCACCCAGTTTGACTATAATATTTTCCTAGCCGAGAACATGCATGAGAAGCTTTTCAAATTTCCCACAGAGGGCATGTTCTGGTATTCTTCAATACTGGCTTACATGTTTGTATTATTTCAAACAAATAAGTTCCCTTTCCCTATGCACAAAATGGATCAGGATGACAAACCACAACCTGTCACTTCTTGGACTTCGCTACTCAGAAAAAACTCCAGAGAGTTTAGTTTCAAGCAATTTATTGAGAAGTTTTACCACCCAGTGGTAAGAATTCTCAGCGGTAGACAAGAGCCAAGGATAAATGAGGAGATCCAAAAAATTTTACACCTCTCAAACCTCGCCAAGACTGGAGATTGGTATATGTATCAGAATCACATGGAAATCATAATTTATGGATGTGAGCTGGATCCTTATAAACTTGCTAGATATGTTCCTTGGAGGATACTTTCCTTGTAATACATCAGGCAAATGATAAATTCATATGACATACATATTGTAGCTTTGAAGAAGAAGCAACAGTTTAGAATTAAAGGGCATATAAGATCCTTTATCTACAACAGTCGAGCCACTAGGGAAGAGGAAAACAATCTACTAAAGGAGATCAATTTTGGAACCAGTTTCCCTTGGCACTATGATCCATGTGGGATTATTGCAGAGATGAGATCGAAGAATAAAAATTCCCCATATACTCATGTACTCAAACCAAAGATCAATAAATTTGCAAACCAGACACAGTGGGAGGTAAACACTCTGGAAGACACAGAAGCATAGCCCACTCCAGCTGTCATTTGTTAAGAACCAAATATCAATATAGCATAGAAAAACATCAGAGAAAGTACTCAACGCCTTGAAAAGAGATTCTTTCAGATAATAAGCCTCTTCGAGGGAGCAACCTCATTTTACCCCACTTAAATTTTCAATTACAAGATGATTCCAAATGAAAATGTCTCCTTGGTATATATAGGAGACTAGGAGGTATAATTACAACTAATGGAATAAAGGTGACATAAATAAAATAAAATTACTAATGTAATATGCCCCAATAAATGGGTAATGAGCCAATATTAGGGATTAAAATGCCCCTCCCCTTGAGACAAGTGTTTTCTTCAACGCTTGAGTAACTTTGGATGCTTCTGTATAAAATACTCATCTTCCCAAGTGGAATTTTCAGCCGGTAGTTTCGTCCATTTAATGAGATACTCTGAAATGGATCTATTCCTCAGCTGGAAAATTCTTGTGTCAGTGATGGATTCAGGCTCCAATATGATTTTTCCTTCCTCGTCAAGTTCTGGAAATATAGTTTGAACTGGGATTTTGTTGCCTATAACCATTTTTAAGCATGAAACATGGAAACCTGGGTGTACTCATGAAGATGTAGGAAACTCCAATTTGTATGCCATAGTACCAAACTTTTGTAACACCTTATAAGGGCCATAGTACTTTGGTGATAATTTATTATCCTTCTTGGCTTTATTGAGGGACCTCTGTTTGTATGGTTGTAGTCTTAAAAACACCCAATCCCCTACTTCAAAACTTCTTTCACTACGATGTTGATCTGCTTGTTGTTTCATGCGATTTTGTGCCATGGTCAGGTTGTCCTTTAAGATTTGGAGAACTTGTTGTTGA
>SNQJ01S0041977.1:9452-29630 GCA_010110895.2 Picea sitchensis
CCATCAATAAATATACATGTTATAGACATTATCATACAAAAATTATCTTATTCATAATATTTCTTGACTTCGAAATATAAACATGTATTCAAAATAAGTTTGTAGTCATAATCTGATACATATATGTATGGCTATTATGTGCTTCACAAAGATAGCATAGAAAAGAATTCAAATCACTGTCCTTTCTGACACAACCTCATAATTCTAGCCACCATGCCATGTGCATTCTTGAGTTTCCTCTTCCTTGCTACACTCACCCTCCTCAAGCATCCCCTTCATTGCTACAAAGTCCCTCATGTGATCCATCTTTCCAAGGTATTCCCGTACAAGGAGAGAGCCAACTTATTACCAGACTTCCATTGGCAGTCTGTAACCTGTGGCAATCATAGGTTTCCATTGTCATAACAATACCCTTCTTCCCTAGATTTCAACTTCAATAGCCACTATCTCATATGTATCACACACATACAGTCATCATGAGATATCGTCACAACAATTTCACTTACTAATTCAAATTAGTTTCATAAGGAAATTCAAATTTCCCAATATGAGATTATTTATCATAATGTTTGGCTCTTGCAACAATAGGTATCGGTCTCCCTTATAGGATTACACCATTTCCATATTCAAGACCAATCTTCCTGCAATATTTCTCAACTTTCATTCAACCAAACAAATTGTCAATATTCATGCATATTATCCTTTTATTGCAACATTTGCAACAACCCATGAAGTGATCTCAAAATTATATTATTCTAAAAATTCAATCACTTCTATCTATTAATCATATTAAGTAAAACGAAACTATCATTAATTGTATGTTCATTATCATCACACTCTATCATTACATATGAAATCAAGCATTTCTACCATTAAACTAATGTGCTAATTACCCATGACCACATCTACCCAATTCATCCTTGCATGGACTCTAGAATACCACATATCTATGTCATATATTCCACCATGATGAGTTGGAAGGTCTATCCAACACCTTGACACGTCATCCAAAGTCTTCATGTTATTTGCATGATCATTTGGATGCCTTCCTCTTCGACCCATTATACACAAAACTAGGAATATAACCCTTTAGTTATCTTCAATGTCGACAAAGAGGTTGTAGTCCAAACATTGATTATAAGTAAGAATACCAGTGATCACTTGTATAATGTTATATCCCTTCCATATCCAACAACATCATGGCCTCACACATGGCTAGCTCTATTGGATTTCATTTCTAAAGTAGGAGTGTGTCTCTTGACTTAATTGATTATGATCTCATAACCAATATAACATAACATGAAACTAAATTTCATATAATTACATTCAAACATTAAACAACATTGTATAGTCAAGGCCCTCTGCCTTTACCAAATCCAGTGGAATGTCATGCTCATAACTTCAAATAGTGAATTTTGGCTAAGGGAATTCTTAACTCCATTCCCCTCATTACTTATGCACCATAAGCAACCAAATTCATGCCTGCATGGATGGTATCAAATTACTTGATGCTACATGATCAACTGGTATTTTATAGAAGCTTGTAGTATCCCTCCACCAACCTATGGATCAACATTTTAACATCCTCATTTATCTTCATATGGATGGTTTTCATATGCAGTGACAACATCATCACTTTCAACCATGCTATAAACTTTTTTTTTGGATACATAATCCATCATTAGTCACATTCAAATGTCACAACATCATTATTTCATGTATAACAATATACTACTTGGAGTCTACAGGTATGCCATATGCATGTGTAGGAATTCTCACATGCACTAATGCATGTCTATGTGTACCAAGCATTTGTTCTAAACAAGCCTACTAGTGCATATACATTCTATCTTTCCTATATGTATTTTGCATTACTTCTAGTATGCTCTTCAATGCAATTTTATTTCCATTTTATTTATTTGTTTTTGTGTTGTATATGGTTGTCCTTAAATTCATTTGGATTCTAGCTGCCTTGTGTGCTTTCATTCTTCTCATTTGTGCCTTGTTTCCTTCTTGTTGAGAACCTTCCATCCAAGTCCAACTTGACTTTTTTTCAATTCCAACCAATATGTTCGATTGGAAACTCCTTTCACTCGAGAAATCATGCCCCAAATTTATTTTGGTTGAATATTTCAGTACCCTTGATGTTGTACAAGCATTATTTCAGCTGGATATGAGCACCACAATCTAATAACCACTCACTTCTTTATTTCCCCATTGGAACCTTTAAAATGAATGAATGTTCATTAATTCATCCACTAAATTCCTTGCACCTATAGCTTGCTTCCTCTGCAAACTATGATTTATAAGTGGATTTCTTTCTCTGAATACTTCAGCCATAGTTTCCAATACACCTTAATAAGTCCTCATAGGCTAGTCCCTAGAGATGATTTACCCATCCATATGACTTTCACATTATCCCCTAAGATATTTGTTCTCTTTTGCATCTATATTTGCAGTTATCATTACATTTTTTTAATTTTTCAAGCAATGGAGACTTACCTCCTTTCCTATGCCTATTATTGACATCGTTCACCTCTTGGATTCATGTTTTATGTGAGAATCTTTGTTTATTCTCCTTTGCAAATCATTTAGACTCTGTAGTAGTTGATTATTGATTTGGCTCTTCCTGAGCCCTTTTTATCAACTCTTCATTACCTGCTCTGTAACTCAGCACTTCCCTCTGCAAGTCCTTTATTATCTCATCCAACTATATAAGCTATGCCCTGTTTCCATGTCCATTTGAACTTAGAATTATAATCTAAAACAAACCCATAAAGTATTCATTTATGACATATGATCTTCTTGTTAATAATACCCTCACACAACACTCTTTTCTTGAATGTTCCCCTTCTTATCAACAATACCTTGTTATTCCAATTCAACCACTTTTTATTGCCAAGCTATTGCACTTTCAAAAGTTCCTCTACACCATTGCATAGGCATACTCATGAGAATATGCCCTCTTATTTACCCATCAATCATTGTTGGCGTAGACCTCTATCATCTAGAATTGTTTTTCCAAAATTGACATTGTTTGGAAAACATTCGCATTGAGCAATTGCATGGTTCATAGAGTCCAATTGCAATTTCCCTTACAGCTTTATGAAACAACCAGATGCTTCCTCAAACATATTAATCCTTTAGTCATGTTTTCCTATAGATTACCTTTCCAATGGCTATACTCATGCTTCAATTTGATTTATGAGCTCAAAGTTACGACTTCCTGAAATCAATACTTTCACACTTGTTTTAAATTTGCACTTGTTTCACTAGTTCAAATAATTTTAGGGGTGAACTTCCATCACCTATAGAAGAAAAAATGTTAGGAACCAGAAACACTTTTATATCAGGCACTAATATTATTCTTGATTGTGAATACGCAATGACTCTCAGATCCAGGATCTGATCTTCCTACTAACTTTTGCATCAATATGGGTTTGGCAATTTTTTCCTTTTGAATTTCCTCCAGACATAATTTTTTTTAGATGAAAATGACTATCTCTCAAGCGGAGAAAAAATAGAAAAAACTTCCTTAAGACAAAGTTGTTAGTATTGATGAGTAGGTGAAATGTTGACTAAATATGTTTTTCTCGATTGGTGATATGGGGTCCCTTTTCCTCCCCAAAAGATTTCAAAATTCCACAAAAAGTGCCTGAGAATAGTGTATTTTTCCCTATTTGGGAATATCCACACCAATTCCTTTTGAATTCTGCCAGGAGCCCAAATGGGTATCTTCTAGCCTACTTTTTGGACAATATATAAAAATTTCACCTTTATCTGGGCCTCAGTTATTGAGCATGGTCCAGATCTTTAAAAGTCACTAATTGACATTTTTTAGAGAATTAAAGCAGAATTTCCCATGCCCCTCACTGACACTTTTGTAGCTCTCGTCAAGGTGAACATAGCCCTTAAATTTCATTTGAATCTGAATTGAAATGATCTTGTATGGCCAAAATAAGTTTTTGGCTCCAAACCTAATTGTTTTTTGTAAACTTTTATCCATCCTTTCCTTTCCTCCTCTCTTCTTCTTTCCTCTATTTTCTTCCCTTCCTTCTTATTCTTCCCTTATCCTCTTCTTATCTTCTTCTCTTTTCTTTTTCCTGCCCTTGATGATCACTACAAACGCTTCATTAGTGCTTGATGAAAAGGTCTAAAGTTTACTTTTTCAATGACTCGACAATTGGTGAAAAGGTATAAAGTTTACTTTTGCAGTGATCCTCGAAAAGGTCTATTGGGGATCAATGAAAAGGTATAAAGTATAATTTTTTGGTGACCCACGAAAACTTCTATCAACGATAAAAAAAAAACGTATAAAATCTACTTTTTCGGCGACCCCCAAAAAGGCCTATCGGTGATCGATGAAAAGGTATAAAGACTACTTTTTCGGTGATCCTCAAAAAGATCTATCGATGATCAACGAAAAGGTATAAAGTCTGCTTTTTCAGCAATGCCCAAAAAGGTCTATCAACGATCAGTGAAAAGGTATAAATTCTACTTTTCAACAACCCCCGAAAATATCTATCGACAAAAAGGTATAAAGTCTATTTTTCAACGACCCCTAAAAAGTTATATCGATGATCGACGAAAAGGTATAAAGTCTACTTTTTCAGTGACCCCCGAAAAGGTCTACCAATGATCAGCGAAAAGGTATAAAGTCTACTTTTTCATCGACCCCTGAAAAGGTCTGTTGCCGTTCAATGAAAAGGTATAAAGTCTAATCTTTCGGTGACCCCTGAAAAGGTCTATCGACGATCGATGAAAAGGTATAAAGTCTACTTTCCGATGACCCTCGAAAAGGTCTATCAACGATCTTAACTTTTCTTCACATCGCCAAACTCATTTGACTTAGAGAATTTTTTCCAAATCCAAGATGGTTTTGGACCATTGATCTCAAGATCAATGTAATCTCAATTGTCAATTTTCTAGACTTTGTTGAACTCTGAATTTCTTCTTTGGTAGTTGGGGATTTTCTGTGAACTATGTTTTGCTCCTCCTTCACGAAATCTATCGAAGTCTAAAAGGCTCCATCGACAGATGAATCTCGACCATTGATCACAAAGTCGAATGTGATTTGGCTCGTTGATTCTCTAAACTCCTCAAACGTCATGAAAACATGAAATTTGACCTCCCAAACTAAATTTAATCCTACAAACCTACAAATTGACGCCTGTAATCACCCCTTCGATGATTATGAGGGAAAATTCGACTTGAATTTGCTCATAAATTTGTGGATTTCACTCTGGTTTCACCAACTTCCCCAAATTCGACACAAATTGAACTTTGCAACGACAAATTTATCGAACTCACACCGTTCTTTGGCCCATATGATTCCACTGTTGAACCAAAAGCTCTAATACCAATTTGTGACGTACCCAACTACCTTGTTGGGCCATGTTACTACAAAAATGACTTAACATAGCTTTGATACCAATTGTAAAGTACCCCATCCCGCTAAAATGAATTTAAATACACCCTACTAAAAAAAAATCAAGCAAGGGAAACATGCCCATAAAATTTCACATGCATCTACAACATATATAAAAACCCACGAATGGAACTATTCAAGTAAACACACAACAACATTCAAATAAAATGTATACATACTAGAATTAACATAGAAAATGCAATAGAAAAATTACATGTTTAAAGATGAACTAATTGGCTACGTACAAGAGATGTTCCTCCCAACCATAGGCATTCTTGTTCCATTTCTCTCAACAACAGGCCACCCTTGAGCTAAGGCTATGAGTCCACAAGGAGGTATGGCCATATTAGTTCTCCACTCTCCACATTCAACAACCCAAAACCCAAGTTCTGCTCCAACAACTATTCCAATCCACCGGGTCTCTCTTTCCCCGCAACCTCCACAACCCAAGGAATGGAATCCCCCTTCTATGTCATGTAGTCCCTCAGGCCTTCCCACTCCCCTCTAAGGCTCCTGTGAACTTGGTTGGCTATGAAATATCTTAGTTGGGGACTCCAGGAGTGTCCGCAACAACCTTCTCAAGGCTCTTGAGCCATTTCCTCAATAGTAAATGTCAATTACAGGAATACAACCTTCTTTCTAGCATAAAACTTTTCCCAACAAGTTGTCTTTCCATGGTTAGCATAGTTGGTTCTCTTCTCAACACTCCACTCCTCTCTTGCTCTCTAAAATCAGCCAGTAAAAATTGTCTTCCTTTCCCATTCAAATTTCCTTTTCTCCCATGCATGTTGACTCTCACATTTCCCAAGGTTGATTGTAATATGGCCCATGCTCTCAATAACTATGTGAGGTGACTTTTCACACCAACCCTCTTACATGTATTCAATGATTGAGTGTCTAATAAGTCAAAGGGAGGATTATACAGTAATGACACATTAACTTAGGCAAATGACATGGGTTTATCCTTGGACCCCCCTGCAACCCCCTCTATTGTTGAATCATATCCCCCCCATCGTTATCATCCCTCTCGTATCATAGCCAACGATTATTATTTTATTAATCATTTCAATGTACAAAATATATAGTTTGTCCCTTGACCATATTAATCAGTATGAGCTCTTCAACCCAAATATATTGGCTCGTCATCTTAAATCACATTTGCACATTTACATTGTAATTTGCGGGGATTAAAATTGGGGATATTACACCCTCCCCACTCAAGTTCAAATCCCACTTTATATTCTTTGCATGAGTAGTAGTGTCACATATTTAGGTGGTTTTTCGGCACATGGTTTCTTTACCGATGGTTTTCTATTTTCGGTTAAGGAATTAGGGTTGTTGATTAATCCAGGTCATTGGGTTACGGTTTTGGATGTCGCTGGCTCCTATATGTATATTGTATTGTAAACAATGTATCACTATGAATGAATATATAATATGTTGGTTTTCCCAGTTTGGGTTTCCAGGGGAAAAATCTCTGTGTAATGTTTATATTTTCCATTGTATCTTTTCTGTTCTTTTACTGAAAATATGTTTGCAGTAAATATTGTACAAGGTTAAAATCTGCATTCTCTTCATGAGATGATTGTTGATGAGCTATATATGATTTATTCATGAGTTTTTGACTTGGCCTTGTACCCTAAAGAATTTAATGTTTACCTTGGCTACCATCCTCAAAACGAGGGGAAGTTCCCAGACAATTTCCGCCATGATATGTTACTTGGAATAATAATAATAAATTAATTATTTTAACAAATAAGCCATTTCTTCCTTCTTTTTTCCAATTACTGTAACAAAAGATTATGCCATCTCTCACACCCTTTTCCCAATAATTATTTTTCACTTTTTTTCTTTCTCTCGGACTCTATCCCATATATTTCTTAATAGCAACTACATGACCTATGTCCTAGTCTCATTCATGAATGTGAAACCTCACGTTGCAGAATCAACATAACTAAAGAACACNTTCCCAATAATTATTTTTCACTTTTTTTCTTTCTCTCGGACTCTATCCCATATATTTCTTAATAGCAACTACATGACCTATGTCCTAGTCTCATTCATGAATGTGAAACCTCACGTTGCAGAATCAACATAACTAAAGAACACTTCTATCTTTGAAACCTTATAAGCTACAAGGCTACAAACATAACTATTAATCGTGCACTAGAAAGTTTAAGCCATCGGGGAGTTAAAGATGAATTTAAACCATGTATATTCTCTTGATCTAGTTAACAAAATGTTAACTATTGTAGATAGTCGACCCACCATGAGAGACAGGATCGTCGAACCACCGAAATATAAGCCATCGGGCCACCGGAATCACCATCCCACTGGCCTTGGGACATAATAGATATGCACTTTTTTTTAAAAGTGTGTACGTCTAGTTAATGGAATTCTCTTGATGACAAATTAAACACATCTGCCACTTATCATTTTGTTGACCGATCACCGGGAAATACTTAACCAACCTTCTTGTTTATCATTTGGCTCCAGTTCGGTTGTACTCATTCCAGTTAACTCCTCTACATAGGATTGGACTTGGCTTTCAGTCCTTTTCAATCTGCTACTTAATTTCGTTTTACTTCCGATATGGATTGTAATTTCCTTTCATTTCCAAAGTTATGATGTGACTGTGCACAACGATTTGATTCATAAATTGTTTGTTTTTTGACGGATTCAAGACTTACGAAATTCATAGGAATTTTGACTCTGACTCCTCTATCTTGTTCCACCAAGACTTAAATAGACTCACTCTCGCTCTCAAAGGCTTAATCAATTAAGACTTAGATTTGCGCTCTGGCTCTCGACCCCATATCAATTAAAAAATAATGCATACATTTACAAAGATTTCAAATATCAACATAAAACAAAAACATGATCACATTGCTTGTACAAAACTGCAATGGAAATAATCAAAGAAAGGAGAATATTACACAGTAAAATGGGTTTGCAACTTCTATTATATTAAAAATCATGATTCTCCTTCTCTATTACATTTTGTATACACACCCCGCGTGATTTATTTCCTTGCACACTCCTTACTCAATTTCTCTTCATCTCTCTTTCATACTACAACAACTTTGTTTATATAATAAACTGAGGATTAACTCGAATCACAAAGGAAAGATTTGTATCCTCCAATCTTAGATAAGATACTAACAAATTCTTCTTGTCCCTAAAACTACTCAACTTCTCTAACTTCATGCTAAAATGGAAAATTTGTTACATTACATGGAAAAAAAAACTCCCTCCCTACATGGACTATTTTAGAAATCCTCTAGAACCTATTAAAAACTTGGGAAAATTACAATTGTACATGATGTTCTTGCATCATACTTCCAGGGAATAAAAAGTTTTCATGGATTCTTATCCATGAGTTCTTTTAATGTTGTTGCCATTTCTATATTTTTCACTTGAAATTCTGAAATAAACTTAGGTGCATATGCAAAAATAGAATGCCTTTTCAGCTATTTTCCTCATGGATCCTAAGGTCTGTTTACTAGATGTAGACCTGCTTTTCTTCTTAATCATATTTTAGTGCTTTCATCTTGAAACTTGCCTTCCTTTTGATTGTTACAAAAACATAACAATCTCTTATGTATAACTGAGTCTTCTCATTATTCAACTCTTTAATTTTCTTCTTATCTTATTTTATCACACCTACACATGAATCAAACATATTGAATAAAATAATGTGTTCATTACACTTTTGAAACCCACTCTCAGTGATCAAAATGACTGCCATATAGATAACTACCATGACAAATTGAAAGAATGTTGTCTTTTCATACTTCCCTTTTTTCTTCATTTCTTCCACATATGTACAGTCTACTACTTCTTTCTATGCCTCATATGCATGAACTTGTTCCTGAGTCACTGCTTTCTACTCTTGTTTCCTGAAATCCACAAATACTTTCTCTTCCACAAGTTGCTCATCATAGTCTTTACCCATAATAATTTCAATATCAAATTGAAGTTTCTCACACAAAACCTTCTTGTTGTCTCTCAATATAATCTCTTGCTCTCCACTCTCTTGTTGTTCATGTGTCAAAATTTCTTCATTGTTATTTTCCTTGTCAGTCTCTCTCATGCTTTTCTGAGATCCATAAATTTCATTTGTTTTGATTTTGTCTTCATGAAACAATCCTGCCTCTTTCTATTTTATGACAGTTCCATGTATCCGTCCATCTCCATTTTCTTCATGACCTACAACCACACACTCAAACAAATAATCATTTTTCAAAACTTGAGACTCCTTTGCCTCTCTGGATGCTTCTAACACTGGCATATTTTCTTTGTGCTAGCTTAAAATTTTAAAAATTTCCTTGAGAATCCCATCTAGTCTCTCATCCACTTCATCTTCATTACTTTCCATCATAATTCCTTCAGAAAAGTCCTCTTCTGCAATAATTTCATTTGCCTCATTTATGCTTTCCCTTGTCAACATTTCAATGGGAAATTCACTAGTAATCACATCCTCGTGCTCATTTAACAAAATCTGATTTTCTAAAGGAAAATCAATTACTTCAAAATCTGTGATAGTTGTCTCTATCTTGTCAAGAAATGTATATTCTACTTTAACTTCTTTTTCTTTCTTTAAAAACTCCTTCTCGCTCATCATCATCACTTGATTGTTGATCTCTATTGTTGCACCTTAATCTTTTAATGGTAACAAAGTATGTCTCTCACCATTCTTTTTAAAGTTATATGTATTTTTCCTCCCTTCATAAACTATTCTTTGATCAAATTGCCAAAATATTCCCAACAGTAGATGACAAACATCCATGGTTAATACATCACAAAGAATCTCATCTTGATAGTTGCTTATCTTAAACTTTATTCTGCATTGTTCATTTACTAAAATCTAATGTTCTTTGTGTAACCATTCCACTTTATAAGGTGGAGGATGAACAAACGTTTCCAAACTCAATTTATCAACCATTTCAAGAGATACTAAATTATACGTGCTACCACCATGAATAATCATTTTACAACACTTATCTTTTGACTTGCAAGTGGTCCTAAACAAAGATTTCCTTTGTATATGTTGTTTTATGTCCTTACTTGGCTTGAGAAATGTCCTTTTCATCGGCAATGATGATCCTACACTTTCTTCATCTTCAACTTGTACAATCTGATTAGTATGATCTCCATGCAAAAAAATCAGGCATTCATAAGATCTATGACCATATTTATTACATTTAAAACACTTAACCCAAAAATATTCATCTCTTGAATGTGATGTTCTTATTTTGTATGAATGATCTTCTCTTGAACTTTGACTTGGAGGACTTCTTGCTCTTCCATCAGAAATCTAAACTGAATTGTTGTCATCATATTGTATTTTACCTCTGAAATACCTACTTTTGTCTTTTGGATACTAAATTTGTTTCCTGGACAACTTTTCTCCTGCTTTGAGTGCAATTTCATAGGCTCCCTCCATTGCTCTTGGAGTTAATAAACCAATATCATCCTGGATGTTGAGCTTTAAACCATTTATATACATTGCTACCTTTTCAATATCTTCTTCTATGTGACCTACCCTTATAGTTAACTTGTAAAATTCCTTTGTATAAGCTTTCACATTCATTTCTTTATGTCTCAATTTCTAAAGTCTCTTGAACAATTGTGTGCAGTAATTCCTTGGCATGAGTTTATATTTCAACTTAGTTACCATTATATCCCATGATGTGATCTTTTGTTTTCCTCTCTTTCTTCTATCATTCTGAACACTTTCCCACCATAATGATACATGTCCTTTCAATCTTGTAACAACAAACTTAACCTTTTTTTTATCTTCTACATCTTTGTATTCAAAATACTTATCCATGGCTACAATCCAATCAATCAATTCTTCTACATTAATACTTCCTTCATACATATGAACGTCTAACTGAGGTTTTGAACTCACCTTCATAATTTCCGCTATGATCCTTTCTTCTACACTTTCATGTTATTCGTTTACTGACATATCCTCTGATGGTGCTTCTTCATCAGTCATATCACCTATTCTGACTCCTCTTCTCTAGGTTGTCTCTATGGTCTGCAAACATTCTTGCACGTTCCTCATCTATGTCATCAATGTCTCTATTGTTGGTTGCGTCTTCTGAATTTTTTTAATACTTATGATTTTAAGTGCCATCCTTGCAAGCTTATTTTTCAAAGTATATCCTCTTTCTCAGATAATTAGTCTTTCACTTTTTATGCAGCATACCCTTTTACTAAGTCCTTTTCACTGTCATTTTCCTCTAATCTTTATTGTGCTCAATTTATGTCTCTTCCTCTGTAGCAAGTATTTTTCACCTTTCTAAATACCTCACCTAGGTCTTCCTCTGAACATGGTATATTGGTATCTTTGGTCCCTATTTACTTTGAACCTTCTCTCTGAGCTTTGTTTGCTCCTCACTCTCTACTATTTAAGCTTCACTAGCTTGAGGGATTCTTCTGGCCACCAATTATTTCCCTTCAATCTTCTCAATAGCACAAATCATACATTCTTCAACAACTTTGCAATATCTATATTTCATTGTACGCTTGTCTCTCATAATTTATGTAGTATCTTCATCATCTCAATAACACCTGCAAACATAAAAAATATGCAACTTTCTGCTAGAGGGGAAAATCCCCCTATTACTATACCAGGGTCAAAGTATAGGCAGAGCTATAATCTCCCTTAAAAGACAATCTAATTCCTAAACTACCCCAAACACTCTAAATAGATGAACAAAAAGAGATAGGAAAGTAGGTCAGAAGTAGTACCTTTAGTCCAACGTTTGATGTAGAACACCTCCAACTTTGTAGCTCCTAGGCTGCAAGTCTCCTCCCAAAGCTGACCTGCAAAAACACTTTGGCAAGAAACGCTACAAATATTCTATCTCTACTCATCAAGATTAGGGTTAGAAATAAACCATTATGCATAAATCAAATGAAAAACATAAAGATAGCATTTGGGACAGGAAAAATATTCTTTTATTCAAATGCAAAGATAAAAAATTACAAAATTTGTATGTCGACACTCTTGCGAACCTAGTCCGGGCTCCTCTTAATGTTGCTCCAAGTCCACTATCTCAATGCTTTCTCTCACAATCAGTTGATCACTTCAAGGGAAGGGAAGGGATTGTATAGGAGAAAAGGATAGAGAGGGAATGATGAGGCAAAAACTCAGAAAGGGTTGCAAATACTTGGGCAAGGAGGGAAAAGGGATTCGGGTAGAGTTTCATTGTTCTAATGCTTGATGTTGGAATGGGACCCCAAGACCTCCTTTTATATGACAAAAGGATAGTTATTCGGTTTGGGGATTAGCTACAACAGGTGAATTGGTTAGGAAACCCTTGATAGTCGGTAAACTCTGTCGAATTCCTTGCAAATTTTTATTTTTTGCAACTTTTGGAGGTAAATGCGGGTTGTTTAGTATGCAGCTAGCGTATGTACATGGGCTATATAGCATGCAACAAGCGCATGTACATAGGAAGCAGTACAGAAGGGCGTGTACATGCTCCAAAAAATGGTTTTTTTAAATAGAGTTCCTCAGCAGTGGTTTGGCAAGTTATGCAAGTAAAAAAGCCAATGCCATGTATGCATAGGTAGAGAATTTTAGGGCTATAATAGTTTCCCCCTAATGTGTGATGTCAGAATATCAATTAATGGCCAAAATACATTACAATATCCTTACCAGCATGCACAAAGTCGAGTGAGCTCGAGACCAGAGTTTGGGAGGTCACCATCGGCAAAACAATAATAATCTCTCTGAGGCATGCATGCCCATGCTTGGGGTGAACTAATCATGGTTGTCAATAAAGTACACTACAGATCCATTTCATATAAATGTCTATACAAAGTGTAGTTGTGAGCAATACATAACGGATCTACACCTCAAAATAATTCGATGATATTCGAATGCAATACAATATGCATCGTTAAGAGGCATCAACTTGTAGCCGAAGATGAGGGCTTCATATCTCGAGCAACATATTCAAGATATTAAATACCTCACATAGGAGTACAATAGGAGTGTAATACTCACTACTCTGATGTCTTCGACAAGCTTTCGGGAAAATACTGGAGGTCTCGATGACCAATCACTAAACTTTGTCGATTTTGAATCCGGACTTGACTGGACTTACGAGATGGCCAAATCATGAAAGTTAAGAGACAAACTGTAGAATGACCGAATCAGGTTGGATAAAACTTCCTTTGGACAGAAGCACGATAGATGATCAGACTCAGGCAGCGTAACATTGACATAAGTTCGTGATGCAGGAGGCACCACAAACTCTCTATATGTTTGGAAGAGTAACCAAACGGAGGAGGACACAACTCTATGTAGCGAGAACATCTTGATAAGGTCATACAAGATCCCAATGCTTGGTGAACAAATGGAAGGATGTGCTTTGTCCAAGGGAGACTATCTTGTTTCCCAAAAATGAATGTATATTACTCGTCCCCTCTTTTTGGAATATTTGATTTTTTTGTCTTTTTCAATTTTTTAATGAGCTTGAAAAAGAATAAAAGAATGTTGTGTTACAAAGGAATAACAAGTGTCGTGAGCAAGAAAACTAGTTCCAAGCACATTGAATATATTGATGCTCAAGGAAAGGAGACATGTGCAGGATAAGGACACTCGGGGAAAATTCCTCCATGGGTCAAGGTGTCTTATTGCAGAAGAAAAAAAGTGTTGCAAGGCTTGCGCATAAGGAAAGCTTTAAAGGTTCAGTTGAGAGAAACATGGAGCCGACATTAGGCCAAATACACAAATATGAGACCCACAATGTGATTAAGCACGACAAAACAAGACCCCTTGCATGCAAGTTTCTACAAGCCCGGGGAAGGTAAGATCTGTGGTTTTTTCACATTCATAGAGTCTGAAAAACGCAAAAAGAGGACTCTAGGGAGTATTTTTTTCGCAATTAATCCTATCAGCTCGAAAAAGGGGTAAACTTGCACCAAAAGGACATATTTTCAAAACCATTTTAACAAGTGTGACAAAGAAAAGATCACTCAGCTATATTTTCAATTTTAAGGAGCATCAAAAGAGCTTAAATATGGATTCACAACCTTTTTCTAGGTTTAGTCTCCTTAGCCTAAAAAAGTATAAAATATAACTGAGGAGAACTCTTCCGATGAGACGAATATCCCAAGGTGTACCCTTTTCCACAATAATCTACTAGCTCGAAAAAGGGTTAAACTCGTCCCAAGTAGGTGTTCTTCTGGACCAATTTAACGAGTGTGAAGGAACAAGGTCACTCGACGATATTTTCATATTTAGGGAGTCTGAAAAGATCTTAACTGTGGACTCCGGGGGGGTTCCTTTTTCATAAGTAATCTCCAAGGCCCGAAAAAGAGATAAACCAAAACCAAGGAGAATGTTCCTTTTTCGAAAATCTAGTCCCTCGGGCCCAAAAAAGGGTTAAAATTATGCCTGAGAATACTCTTCTAGTGAACCGACATTCCTAGAGCATACCTTTATTCATAAAATTAGCCATCCGGACCGAAAAAGGGGTGAACTACCGTTGGACAGATGTGCCTTAAAATTTGAGTTTGGCGAGCGTGAAGGGCAACAAGATCGCTCGACAATCTTTTCAATTTTATAGAGTCTGAAAAGGGCTTAAAGAAGACTCCAGGGGGGCTACTTTTCTCAATTAATCCAGACGAGATAAAAAGAATAAATACAGTGTCGTTGGATGTTGCTTTCAAAATTTAACGCGAGCTTGAAAGACAATAAACCATGCTCATTAGGGAGTCCCGAGGGTAAGGCCAAGAATGATGATTAGCAAGAAGAATGAGGCTTCAATATGTAATCATGACGGGACTAACAAGGACTCCCAAGCCTATAGTCAAAACTGATAGCATGGACACCAAAATGCAACAAAGGCTCGACTTAGGGCATCCATGTAGAGGTAGGATCTACTGCCTAATTATGACACTTCTAAAGCAATAGAGAAGGTTATGTGTCGCACTCCAGTGGGCTCAATCATATGGAAAAGTGAAAAAGACAATGAGATGCAGAAAGTTGGGAGTGAAAACCTAATTTATATGCAACAGTTGGAAAAAACGACTTTTACCAAGGGATGACGTAAATGTGACCGATCTCAAAAAATTACCAAACCGTAAGGACTAGCTCATCAGAATGACTGAAAAATAACTCAAAAGAGAACTCAAGAAGCCACCAAGCCAGAAAAAAGTGAAAAAGGGAACCAAATTAGGGAAAACAACGGCCAAAAAATTCTATAAATAGAGGTGGACAGCTCATTTTTACCATTGCAACTTGGAAATTAACAAAAATTCAAAAAAACCCTTTGTCAAAAAAATGAATTACAAGAGCTACGGTGGACGGAAAACTCTCCTACTTGGACCAAGTAAGTATAAAATCCTCCCTCTTGTATTTTAATTCCATTAATTTCATTTAATTTTTAGTTTCGGAGGGGTGTGCCTTTGAAAAACGGTCGTGTATGTGTGTACGCGGGCTATCCAAAGTCAGCCCATGCATGTACTCGGGAAGAGTAATAAAAAACCCGAGTACATATGCAACTGTGTCAACTACAACCTGCATACACCTCCTTTTGATTTGAAAAAAAAGAAAATACAAGAAACTAAACCCTCTCCATCTTTGTATGTGACAGGATGTATGTGCACTAGAGAGAGAGGGAACATGAGGAGCTGGATGTCTTGGTCGAGGAGGGAACATGAGGAGCTGGATGTCTTGGTCGAGGAGGACCCTGCGATAGTTGCTATGCTAAAAAAGTGTGGCCTATGGAAATTATTTCAGTGTTCGTTCATGAGGGCACAACCGTGGTTGCTCAATGCCTTAGTAGAGTACTGGCATCCAGACGCAGAGGCATTCATGTTGGAGGGTTAATCATTGACCCCAACCATGTAGGACATTTACTTCTTGACCGACCTCTCTAGGAGAGGGGAACTGGTTAACTTGAGGAATTTTCCTCCAGGGCCATACAACATTTAAGACTACAATGCAATGCACTGTGAGGTTGGTACCGAGAAAGTAGATTCTCAGGTGCCAATTCACAAGATTACCAGCCTCTCCTTGTGAGTGATTTTACTCATGATCGAGCGAATGATTACTGGATCTGCAACACTCCATCAGGCCTCTCGTGCACAGATGCATTGTGAATTTCATTGTTTAGAGGCGACTATTTTTTACTAGAGTATCACCATGCTAGTATGCATGAAGAGACAACTCACAGAGTGTCATAGGCATACCAACAAGAACTTTGGGTTTGGTACTGTTTTGTTTTCCTTCTTCTTCAAGAAGGTGCCCAGTCTCATTCCTAAAGACATAGTATGGGGAAATATTTCATCCTTCCCGACAATGTGCCTTCGACGAAAAATTCTTCAACTGGTGGTCACGTCAGATCCCAGTGATATGCAGGGATAATCTTCCTTAGAGATCCAGACATGCTCGTGCCCCCTAGCAAGGAGCGTGGCGAGATAGGTAACATATTTTTTTGAAGTTATTAAATTTTTAATTTTCATATATATCCTTTTTATGTGTGCGTCATAGTACTAAATTATGAATCTGTTATGTACAGATGTGGGACCTGTTCGACCGGCACACTTCGCCAGGACTAGGTGTCGTCCTTGACTAGAGGTAGAACCAACAACAGTTGGAGGATCGGCAGCTACAGGAGGACCCCTAGCCGGAGAGGCTGACAGAGTCCTATGACGAGTGGAGAGAAACCTCACTGCTCACTCACTCAATTCCTATGGCTAAGATCGAGGATCTCCCCCCAACGATGCAACCACATGTAGTAGGGATGCCTCGGACCTTGGTCCATTTATTCTGTCATCTTCCAAACATCGTCGTCCACTATAGCAAGGCCAATAGGCCTAGACCTTAGATAGCATTGAACTATTTATGTGTCGATGACACTTTTTGTACTATGTATTTTGAGGGCTTAAGCCCAGTGATGTATACCGATTACTTTTGAGGTTTTCGTGCCCACTTTTGTACTCATGACACCATTTTGGACACACACACACACACACACACACACATATACATCTTTCGTTTTATTGGCGACATTTTTACAAATGTATTTACATGTGTATGTGTGTGCTTTTCTTTTACATGTGAGCAACATGCCAATCTAAAACTTGATTAGCTAGAGTATCAGTTAAATGATTAAATATCCTAGGAACATGAATATAAGTAATATAGTCAAAAGATCTTTCTAAGAGACATACCCTAAGGAACCATCAGTGAAGAGTGGGATCATAAACACAGTAAACCCCATTTAACTGGGACACAACTAGTTGAGCATCTAAGTAAACCTAGAGGCGAGAAATGTCATGTGACAAATTATCACGTAGCAATTATATTACTGCATTGTACTCAACAACATTATTGACTGTGTCGCCTAGAAAAATACCTCTGGAAGATAGAAACTGGCCTCCAGGTGTGAAAATCACCCAAGCTGTGGAAGTAAGCCTCTGAGTGTGTCGGCTAGCGTCATCCATGAACCCAAAGTAAACCTCTGATTCACTTGACATCTACCATAGTGAAAAAGAATACATAAATAACTACACATCCACACAAAAAAAAAAAGACAAAATTGTATAAAAGGCTATACATATATACAAGAAGCCACCTAGGTGACCAGCCTAAGAGTAGTACTTCTTGAGGTAGAACCCATTTCTAGGCTCCACTAAGGAATTTCCATCAAAATCAACCAGACAGTAAGCACCCTTCTCTAAGACCTCTTTCATAATGAAAGGTCCAAACCACATGGGTTTAAACTCACATGCGCTCGAGGGATCTTTGTCTTGGTCATAAACCAGGACAAGATCTCCTTCGGAGGAAATCCGAAGGCGAACAGACCGATCATATTGACACTTGACTTGTTGCTTATGACCCTCATTATCCAAGGCTGCATCATGACGTTTCTCATTGAGTTGCTCGAGATATAGAAGTTGTTCCTCAAGTGACATAGTGTCGGGCAGTAGTTCCACTGCCAAATTTAAAGAAGAGATCTGACACTCGATGGGTAAGACTACTTCCAGCCCATAAATGAGTTGAATAGGTGAAAAAATGGTGGTAGTATTTACAAAATTTCGGTAGGCCCATAACGTAGAATATAACATCAAATGCCAATTTGACTTGGCCGAATTGATCGTCCGCTGAAGAATAGTCTTGAGAGACTTATTCACTGCTTCAACTTGACCATTCTCTTGCAGGTAATAGGGTGAGGTAAACCTAAAATTTGATGTTAATTCAGTCATCATTTTATTATGGAAGTGACTTCCATGGTCAATGACAATCTCCTTCGGGACACCGAATCTTTCTACTATCTGATTGAAAATGAAAAGGGCAGTGGTTTCGCCAGCATTGTTAAACGTCAGCATAGCTTCAACCCACTTAGTGAAGTATTCTATGACTACGATGATGTAATGATGCCCCTTCGCAGAAATCGGCTGACATGTACTGAAATCAATCCCCCACTTGGTGAAAGGACCGACAACAATGACTGGAAACATAGGAGCAGGGTGCATATGCATCTTCCGACAAAAGATCTGGCATGGGTGACACTTCTTGACCACCTAAACACAATCCTTGATTAACGAGGGCCATAAGTATCTTGCACGTAGAATCTTTTGGGTTTTTTCCAACCCAAACAGGTGACTACCACATGCTTGAGTGTGATAATCATTCAAAACTAGCTTTGCTTCTTCGTGGGTGAGACCCAATTCTTCTAGTGGGGAAAATCCCCCTATTATTATACCAGGGTCAAATTATAGGCAGAGCTATTATCTCCCTTAAAATACAATCTAATTCCTAAACTACCCCAAACACTCTAAATAGATGAACAAAAAGAGATAGGAAAGTAGGTCACCAGTAGTACCTTTAGTTGAACGTTCGATGTAGACCACCTCCAGCTTTATAGCTCCCAGTCTGCAAGTCTCCTCTGAAAGTTGACCTGCAAAAACACTTAGGAAAGCAATGCTTTTTATCTCTACTCATTAAGATTAGGGTTAGAAATAAACCATTATGCATAAATCAAATGAAAAACATAAAGATATCATTTGGGACAGGAAAATAATTCTTTTATTCAAATGCAAAGATCGAAAATTACAACCTTTGTAGGTTGACACACATTCGAACCTGATCCAAGATCTTCTTAATGTTTCTCCAAGTGGACTATCCCAATGATTTCTCTCACAATCAACTGATCACTTCAAGGTAAGGGAAGGGATTGTATAGGAGAAAAGGATAGAGAGGGAATGTTGAGGCAAAAACTCAGAAGGGGTTGTAAATACTTGGGTAAAGAGGGAAAAGGGATTCGGGCATAGTTTCATTGTTCTAATGCTTGATGTTGGAATGGGACCCCAAGTCCTCCTTTTATATGACAAAATGATAGTTATTTGGTTTGGGGATGGGCTACAATAGGTGAATTGGTTGGGAAACCCTTGCTAGCCCGTAAACTCCGTCGAATTCCTTGCAATTTTTTTTTTTTTTTTGCAACTTTTGGAGGTAAACGTGGGATATTTAATATGAAGCTAGTGTATGTATGCGGGTTTTCTAGCATGCAACAAGTGTATGTACACGGGCAGTAGTGCAACAAGGTGCGTACATGCTCCAAAAAATGGTTTTCTAAATAGAGTTCCTCAGCGGTGATTTGGCAAATTATGCAAGTAGAAATCCAATGCCATGTATGCATAGGTAGAGCATTTTAGGGCTATAACACTTTAATTGAAAATATGGACCATCTACAACCAACAACAATATTCTTCAT
>SNQJ01S0041977.1:55890-80771 GCA_010110895.2 Picea sitchensis
GCCAAATTATTTCAAATGAGATATCATTTCAAGTAGGTGGTTTGAGAGAAACTAAGACATTTTATATGAATTCTTATTTGGTATATGCTATAGCCTACTACCACATCTTTGAAGACTTTCCTAGGGAAAGGAATGTTGATTTCAAGGTGGAACCAATTTCTGTTTGGTACCCATCTTTATGGAGACATAAATCTCAATACAATTTCTACGTAGCCCACACAAATTTTATTTCTAATTTAAAAAAATAATTTTTGGTCCTAATACATCGAGATTGTGACTAGAGTTTGCCTCCTTTCTTGTCGAGAAATGAATTTTTGAGAGTATGGAGGATTTCAGTTTTCTGAGACTATTCGGTTTCTAAGGGAAACCCTTCTTGCTCCCCTTTTATGTATCTGGTAAACTCTTTGTTATCGAAGTGTGCAAACAATATAAATACTTGGCAAACTTCTTCAATCAAAAGAGAAAGAAGCAATTCATTCCAATTCCTTGGAGAGTTGGGGAAATTCTTGTTAAGCATATTTCTCACTTGGATGAATTTGTAGGTCAATTTGGTCAGCTTGGTTTAAAGGAATTTCAATGCATCGAAGTTTTGAACCTAAGGATCTATTTTCTGCACACATGTCCTTGGTGGGATACTCTTCTTATTTTTGTAAGTCTGAACAATTCAAGGAAGGAGGAGGAGATAGCCAAAATCTCCTCGAGGCCTCAATTGAAGAAACCATCAATGATGTTGAAGAGATGGCAAGCACTAATGAGTACTACAGACAAAAGGGAAGAGAGGCAACAAGCAAGAACCCTAATTCACCTAGTGTTTCAGAGAGAGGTAATAGTGTGAAATCAATAAATGTGAGAAGGCTTACAAGAAAAGAATTCCTTAACTTCATAAATAACATAGAAAACAATTCCTAAACTTCATAAATAAATCAGATCATTCACAAAATAATCAACACAACAATAGTAGATAAAACCATTGAGGTAGGGTAACACCATGTATCAATCTGTATGGAAGGATAACATTCCTCAAGCAATGCTTCATACATTCCCAACATTCTTCACTATCCCATATTACATTGCTTCTACTTCTTTATATAATACTATCTATCTCCTAGGAACATTCTAGAGAAGGAACATTCTAGTAGGTGGAACCTTCTAGTAAGCCTTATCACATTTATTGTTTTCACAATGTTACCTAGACCTTATTTATTAAAAGCGGCCTTCATATATATAAATATCTATTATTATTCCCATTAGGTGCCTCCCTAGGTACCCCATATTACCCCCCTCTAGTTGAACCATCTCTACGTAGACCTTCAATTGGAGTTGCACAAGGGTCTTCATCAAGACCTTTTTCAACATGTGTAGAAGGGCGAATATTATGATATTTGTAGAGGGTTTGGCCACCATATGCAACACTATCCTATTTTATAGAAATATTCTTCTCGATTGGTGGACAACTCCAAACCATAGGGTGAGGGGGGTCAAGGAAAAGAAGGGGGTGTTGTGGGTAATATGTTGGATTAATATGAAAAAAACCCTAATTTAGTTGGTAATTTAAACTAGGTACATACATAATAAAATGAATGGAAGGGGTTTCACACAAGCATTACCCTTGACCCTTATTTATGTATGAAAATAAAGAAAACATCATAATATGGATTCATTGCTATAAATAAAACTCAAACACAAGTATATGGGAGGGAATAACAATACTTTGATTTATACAATGGATAAAGAAATATATACAAAACATCACATAGGGAGAGTTTGTAGCAAGTAGACCCCAAGTTCTACTTGAGAGGGTCCTTTTCCTCCTTGTATGCATGATCTCCAAATTTGGTAGGTAGTGCTAGCAATATTCTTTTTGTATATGAACAATGGTGGAAGCAAGCCAAAGGTAAGAAACTCAATATAGTGTAGAAATGTAGATGATTGCTCTAAATCTCTCCAAAGAAAATTTGGCAAAACAATATTGCTCTTTCTTCTTGGATATTAAATGCAAACCCATGGATTCTCTATGTAAATGGGTAATTGAACACCAATCTAAGATTGGTCTCCATATGTACCTTCCTAGGGTATTAATGAGGGTCCATAAACTTAGTGGGAATTATGGAAGACTAAGTTATCAATATTAATGAAGATGGGGGTTTGAACAAGTCCACATGTATCCACTATGCCACCTAAATAATCATGCACACATTGATGATATGTGGGTTGTTGTCCCCTTAGGATACCCCTACCAAAGTGTTTATTAATTTCCAATCCAAATCCCAAGTCTCTTAGCTAAAATCCTTCATTCAGAGGCAAGTCATGTATCCTTCTCTTCATCCCAAGGTACCTTGGTTTTGTCATGTAATCCCTTGAGAAAGATCCCACAATAAGTCATAAGACCCTCTTTATTAACCTACCCTACATGAGAAACACCTTTGAAAAAATTAGGCGAGTCACGAAAAGTTTGAGTAAGTTCCCTAAGTGTCAGGGATGACAAAGAATACTCCCACAAAAGCTAGATCAATGGCTATTATTTATCCATGAGCAAAGAAGTGAGTGCATGTCTCAAAAATAGAGAATGTCGTGAATGACTAGGAATCATCCCGCTTGTCAAATTGATGACCAAGGTTGTCTAGAAGGATTTAAAAATGGAGAGGAGGACCCAAAAGGGAAAAAGATATGGATAGTTTAGAATAACCCCAATCATTAGATCAATAATCCTCAGCCTCTTGTGAGATTTTAATTTTGGTAGGGTTCTGAAAGTTGGAAAATTTCAAACAACCAAGGATTTTTTTACACTCAATTTTATAGCTCATGACCATCCATGCCCCCCCTCCCCCTCATCAAGGTTCATAAAGGATTGAAAAGACATGAATGACTAAGAATTATCCTGCTCATCTAGATTAATGGTTCATAGGCCCTCAATGGATTCACCATCAATAACACTAAATATTTTGATGCCATCCAATGGATATTCGCTAGAGAGATTCATGAGTGGGTGAATTAGAGATAAGGTTCATTCTAGGATCCCCAAGATGAATCCTGTTATCGCACGGTTTGTAGGAAAGGTTAAAAGAGCTTGAGTCAAGGCTTGAAACCAGCGTAACAGGAGCTTCCCCACCCACTGTCACCTCGATGGGGGGCTCTTTCTATTTAGGAGGGCTAGTCCAAGGGAGACGTCCCTAAGCAATCTGGGTTGATGAAGGGCTAAAGGGTAATGGACCAAGTCAAAGATAAGAATCCAAAGAAGTTCCCTTTCTGATGGCGCCCAAATGAGATAATGAGCATTCAATATTAAAGATCCACTGATGATGCACCATTTTGCGAGACAAGACAAAGAAAACACAGGATATGTGCTGCGATGGGTTATTACTTCATAAATCAATGACTATCTTCCAATACATATGTGAGCAAATGATAAATGCTGTGTGAAAGTCAGCCAGTAGCTAAACAAGTCATATGATTGATATCACTTCTTCAATAAAGCATAAAAGACAATGAGCATTCAATGCGCACAATTAAAACCTTGCATTAATGATATCATTAATGCAATAAATATATCCATCGGCTCACATAAGATTGTTGCGTCACCTATATATAGAATGCCTTTCTGTGAGTATGGCCGTCGACCTTAATCAATGGAGTCAAAGAAGACAAAGAGCAAAAACGTTTGGGCAAATTAGCTTCTGAGATACAATTATGACCAACTCAATGTCTATCAAAGGAGGCACCAAATGTCCTACTTGCGTTGCAAGTATAAACAAAAAGATCAAAAGTGTGTGGCAGCGTGACCCTATATAAATTACTGTTGTTTACTTGGGTTAGCTAGCCAAGAGGTGGCGTTTTGACAAATTCAACTTGACAAAATGAAACAAACTCCCATAGCTATGGTTCAGGTTGGAACGGGGGTGGATGGGACAGGAATGGGGATCAAATGCTAGAGTTAGATTGGAATTTACAATTTAAAGAGTAGTTGCAGAAATAATTTAAAGGCACTCTTTCAAGCTTCAAAAAAAGTTCTTAGACTAGTGCCTTGGAGTTAATGGAGTCAAAGAGAGATAGAACTAATGGTTGAGAAGAACTCAAACTTGAGGACAGAAACTAGGGTTTGATAGTGTTACTATGGCAAGGCCAAACCCTAAACCTAAGAAGGAAAGACTTACCTGGGTGTAGCTAAAGCTACGCCTAAAGCTTCCTCTTCTCTCCTTAAGACTTCTTTGTAAAAGCGGCTGAAAACACAAACACAAAGTCTAGAGTGAAAAGTGTTGCTTCATACAAGGCTTTTCAAAAACCTAGAAGTAAACCTAGGTGTAAACTAAATTAGGCCTGGGATAACTTCTCTCTTCAAATTGTGCTTGAAACTAACTCAAGAAAGGAGGGAATCTGGTGTAGCTATGAAGCTGGAGGCTAAAATTCCTTCAAATCAAATGACTATAAGCTTTTATTCATGGGGGACATGAAGCCTCAACCTACTTGTGTAGTAGGCTCCCTAGGGTTTCAAGTTAAGCCAAATGGCACAACAAGGATAACAATAAATGCAAATGTTAAAATAAACCATTCATTCAAAGAGTTTTGATGAGAAAACATAAGATCATGAAGAAAGCAAAATACACACCCTAGTTGTAAACCTTCCAATGAATAAAAGCACCACTTGCTTAAAAATGGTCCTTCCAAGAGGTTGTGCCTCACTCCAGAGAAGATAAACCAAGAACAGAGCTAAAAAATGACCTCTCAGTAGAGCAAAGTTATGTTATGATCCAAATGAGAAGAAAAAGTCCTCTATTTATGTGATACTGACCTTTAATTTACAAAATGGTCAACAAAATAGCGGAAACAAGGCTAACATTACATTATATCTTAATCATTTGTCACTTTTACATGCTAAAATGCCAAAATATGAGCTAATAATGAGGCATCAAGCCCCTAAAGGCGTTGGCCTTTAGAGGCTCAATCATCATCCTGCAGCTTGAGGCGTTGGCCCACAGAGCTCCTGGCGACACACCAAGTGAGCAGAAGACAAGCCCAACATGCGCTCTCTGCTCGAAGGAGTGTCGGTAACACAGGTGGCGTCCCAATCCGGCTAGGTCAGCGTCTCTCATCACAGAATCCCCATGGAGGCGGGTCTCTGCCACCGCGTCCAGATGAGAGCGTCCTTCTTCTTCATGCGGGGGCTCGCCACACAAATGTCTGCCTGCATGTCCCAACGTCCATCTGGGCTCTTATTTACATGGAGAGTCCGAACTAATCATCTCCCCATGTGCCGTCCTCGGGCTGTCCGTTGGGCATGGTCACGCACATCAAAGACTTCACGCCCTCGAGGGGCTCATCAGTCCTAGACATCATAGCAATATAAATCACATTTCATCATTAAAATTATCAAATATATGCATAACATCTGACAAATCTTCTAAGAGCTCAAAGACATTACGAGGCCCACTATACAAGCTAAGGAAACCTAAGGGCAACCTATTGGGTTAATACCCACAGAAAATGGAAGGGATTTCCTCAAAGAGATCACATTCAAACCATGTATAGTGATGTGATGTAGTTTTAGGGATGTCTAGTCATCAAAATCAGACCTAGAACAGTGTGTCACGTGAGTGCCTTTGTAGGAGGCATTTGTACCGTCATGGATGCGTACCAAGCCCTTGTTGCCTTATCTTTCTTTATTTGCATTTTTACTACAAGCCTTGTGAGGACCTTGTAGCTTGGTGGCCAGAGGTGACGGCGTTACCCACTAGTATCTTCATGAGAGGAAGCTAAGAAGGTTGGCTTCGTGGTAAAGAGACCCCCTTCCCTTTGACCATGCAACCAAAGGTCCAACGCCACAGTTTGGTTACCAGATGATGGCAATGTCATCTTGCTAAATACCTATGAACATAATGGGCGGCTAGGTGATGAGACCTCCATCCTCTTGTTTAAGGTCTTGCATTTATTAATTTATCATTTCTTAGGGTCCCTTGGTTTCTTATCGAGAGGTTTTATTGCCTTCTCGGGGATAAAAGGCCTCTCGATAAGAAACATCTCTAGGTTTTCATTTTCCTATGGCTTTTATCTTTTACCAATTTTATACACCCCACACGGGCCTTTTTAGCCCCTTCTTCCCCTAAGACAAGATGTACCCCGGATGATCATCCTAATGAAGCTAATACTAGGGGAGTGGGATGGATGGCGGGTTTTAAGATGAAAAGTGATGATAATATGGGAGCGGGGTGATGGTTACGCAAACTTGGTAGCAAAACCCATGAATACCAACTTGCTAAGCTACCCCATCAATTACTAGCGATGGTCAAAATTAGTTAGTGTAAGATCAGCGATTATAAAATGAGAAAAGAGATCTAATGCATACATAAGAGGTTATAATGATCAAATATGACACATACCATGATACCGGACCAATTACACTCATGAAGCAAGAGCCTTTTACGGTGAAGCCAGTCGGTGATGGAGGTTGAAGATGCTGGCAGCGGAGACAAGTATGGTGAGAAGAAGAAAAGATGGGCCCTCGAGGGCCATGCCTCCAAATCAATCGCTCTCATTACTCCATGTGCGGGATCATGTGGGCCTCGAGACATGATCTCTAGTTATCCCTAGATATCGGGGATAACATAGAAACCAACTTCGAGGGACATGCGCTAACTGCGGAGCGGATGAGAACCTCAACAATCTCTAAAGCGTGAACACGTGACACACTCACATGACAAAAGGGCATTAGCGACAAAAGACGGTGTGGTATTTCCACCTCGTAAAGCAACAACATATTCATGATAATTGTGCATACAAATGGGTAAATAAATGTGCATATGGTAAAACAAGCGATCAAGAAGTGTATATAATAGTAAACAAACAATGTGGTATAATACCCGGAAGTGGTGAATGCCCACAAGGGATCATGTCCCTACCTTGGTGTTGGGGTTTAAGAAGAGGCGTCCATTAATGGAGTAATGAAGCCTTCTTCCTTCTAAGATGGACAAATAATAAGAGTTATTCAATGATTCCATTCCGACCTTGAAGGGGTCCGAATATATTGTATGCTTCTTTTGCATTAGTAGGCTCTCCTTTACGATATCCCACATCCACATTATGTCTCCTTCCTTGTACTTTCGGACCTTGTGTGCTTTCATCTTCTTGAATCGCACCGGTGTATTGTCTTGAGGGAGGTGGGTTGAAGTTCGAGTAAACTCTTCTTGTTGGGATGGACGTATATGCACATCATCTTCATCTTTAGGTCTTTTCAATATCTTGACCATCCCAACTTATTTTGAAATTGGTCTAGAAGTTGTCGGTACTCTTCCTTCTTGGGCCATAGCTTTGATCAAACTCTTATTCTGTTGCAAAGGGCATGTCTTACGGAGAATATTCTTGGGGTTTGTATCGCTCTTTTGGTTGTTCATTTTTAAGGGCAACTTATTATGCACATGAGTTCAGTCAATGGGCTTGCATTGAGTAGCGTCAGTTGTCCATCCTTCAATGGCGATATGAGGAAAGGTGAGTCCATTTCAAAGGAACCTCTATCATTGCATAATTTCTTGGACAAAAGCATTCCCCACACACATATGGGAACATCCGCGACTATTATGTCTATATAAACCATCTTCTCAGGAAATTCCTTTAATTAAGTACTCCAATGTTCTCAATCACACCATGTGTAGGTACAGACTTGGATTCAAATCAACAAACATTTCTATAAGGCCTAATTGCTTTCAGGCCCATTTGCTGCATAACATGATGTCTCTTAAAGTCATAAAATTAGGACTATGCCCACGTATCTACAACACATCGCGGTTGTTGAGATATTTATTTGTTCATTGCAAGAGTCATGTAGAAAGGAGGATTGTCACCATAATGAATCACGAAATGGTTTACTTCGCGGCATGAATTAGGGGTCCTCATGCTCAGGCGCTCCTGAAAAGAATTTGTTGAAGCGTTCTTTGATTGTTGGTATTTTAATGGCTTCCTTAAGAGGAACATTCACATGCATTTTTACCAAAGCACTTGAAATCAAATCAAGATCAATTCTATCCGGCTTTGGTCTTCTTAGGAGGAGAACCGGTTTTGGCTGGTTGCTTGTAGATTGTCTTGGGTTCTTCCTCCGATATATTTGGATTTCTTGTTTCTTCAATTTCTAGGGATTACAGTCCAAGTTATTGATTCGCTAACCTTGATTTGTCCATCTTTGCTTCTTCGAGAGCTTCTTTGGTGTTCTTAAATCGAGTGATGTTTATTTGAGGACAGTCCGAAAAGAAGTCAAAGGTGTTGACTTGTTGTTGGTTAGCATTATAGGGACATTCATCTTCCCAATGTTATTAGCAGCGACATTCCGAACACCAAAGTTTCTCGTCTACAGCATTTGCGGTGGCCAAGTATTTGGGACTTCATTCTCATTCTTTGATTTGTGATTCCGACTTCCCTTTTGAAATGGCCCGTTGAAAGGAGGTCTAGGTGCCTGGGTCTAGGCCCTTTCAAGTCTTACGATTATGTTCATCATTTCCTCTTGATTCTTCATAATGCTATCCATTGAAGCTTGCAACTGGCGTCTTGGTGCAGTCTGATGAAATACGCATTGTGGTGCACCTACTTGCTGGTTCACCTTCCCTCTTGGATTGGCAAAGGCTCGATCTTTGCTAACATAAGATTCCCTTCAATCTTGGTGGCAATTTCTGCCGGAAGCTTCACGAATGGATTGATTCTTATCTCACGAGAAGATACCCCAACGTATCGAAAGATTTGGTGTAAATATGCACAAGATAATCCTCTCTCGGTTGATGGCTTGAGGGAATTCTTTGGAGCACGACTTCAAATCTGGTATGGAATTCTCTTATTGATTCATTCTCATGTTTGGCAATCCCATACAGACGAGTGAGTAGCATATTAGGATCTTCTTTAATGCTCCACCTTTTGAGAAAAATTTCTTCAAGCTTGTCCATAGTCTTGATACTCCCATCGGTAAGAAATTTTGAGATATAGCGTCCATGACATCATAGAGTGTGGCCGAAAGAGCTTCATGACCAAGTCCTCGGCATCATCACTAATGGGATGAAACTGGAAAAATGCCGAGCTACTCATGTGTTCTTCGGCGCTAATAGCATCAATGCCGGTAAACTTGGGCAACCACTTCTCATACTTAGGTGGCATTTGCCTAGAGTAACCAGGTATGGCGACATGTCTAAAGGTTTGAACAAATTAGATGACCATTGCCTTTGATTATGGACAGGGTTTGTAGTACCGTCTGAGAGGTAGACATTTTAAAGGAAGTCTCTTTCAAAGAGTGACTTGACAATAGTTGAATTAGCAGGAGGCTTCCTTAAAAGTTATGGGAGGGTTGTACCTCCCTTACGGTTTATTAGTCGCCGGAGATAGTTTCCTTAAAACTACCAAAGAAATAAGGGAAAGGTAATTAGCCGGGGTAAGCAAGGCTTACCAAAGATATGTCGTTTGAGGAGAAATGACTAAGTGTTCCCCGACAGCGGCGTAAAATGTTTCCTACGGTTTGTAGGAAAGGTTAAAAGAGCTTGAGTCAAGGCTTGAGAGCGGCGTAAAGGCTTCCCCACCCACTATCACCTCGATGGGGCTCTTTCTGACTAGGAGGAGCTAGTCCAAGGGAGACGTCCCTAAGAAATATGGGTTGATGAAGGGCTAAAAGGGTAATGGACCAAGTCAAAGAAGTTCCCTTTTCACAGAATCTTAAAATGAGATGATCAATAAGAAAGATCACTGATGATGCACACGTTTGCGAGACAAGACAAAGAAAACAGGATATGTGCTTTTTGATGGGTTAGTACTTCATAAAATCAATGTTATCTTCAATACATATGGCAAATGATCAATGCTATTATTAGCCGAAGCCAATGATGAAAATAAGCTCAAGAATCATATGATTGATATCACTTCTTCAATAAAGCATAAAAGACAATGAGCATTCAATGTACTGAAATTAAAACCTTGTATGATATCCGATGCAATAAATATGTCAAATCGGCTCACATACATAAAGTTGCAGCGTCACCTATATAGAAATTACCTTTCTGGTGTGACGTCAGCCGTAATCAATAGGTCAAAGAAAGACCACCAAAAGAGCAAAAGCGTTTGGGCAAATTAACTACAGGATGCAATTATTAACTCAATGTCTATCAAAGAGGTGCCAAATGTCCTGACGTTGCAAGTATAAACAAAGATCAAAAGGTGTGACGTCAACCCTATATAGAATTACGATTGTCTGCGGGTTAGCTAGCCAAGGGTGGCCGTTTTGACAAATTCAACCGACAAAATGGCAAACAAACTCCACTTGGTACATGATAAGGAGACTAGGCAGCACCTTTCTATCAAAGCAAAAGTCAAAATCAGCCAGGATGTCACCTTATTAGGGTTAGTTCCAAAACTAGCTAGGGTTAGAGCTAGGTTAGTTAGGGTTACAATTTAAGGTAGTTGGAAATAATTTAAGGCATAACAAGCCAAAGAGTTCTTAGACTAGTGCCTTGGGTTAATGGAGTCAAGGAGATAGAGACCTTTAATGGTTGAGGAAGAACTCAAACTTGAGGACAAAGAGAGCTAGGGTTTGATGGTGTTACTATGGCAAGGGCCACAACCCTAAACCCTAAAGAAGGAAAGACTTACCTAGGTGTGGCTAAAGCTAGGCCTAAGCTTCCTCTTCTCTCCTTAAAGACTTCTTTGGCAAAGCGACTGAAAACACAAACACAAGTCTAGGGCTGAAAAGTGTTGCTATACAAGGCTTTCAAAGCCTAGAAGTAAACCCTAGTGTAAACTCAATTGGCCTAGGATAACTTCTCTCTTCAAATTGTGCTTGAAACTAACTCAAGACAAGAGGAAATCTGAATTAGCCAACTATATGTGGAGCTAAAATTCCTTCAAAATCAAATGGCTATAAGCTTTTATTCATGGGGACATGAAGCCTCTCCAACCCATACTTGTGTGCTTAGGCTCCCTAGGGTTTCAAGTTAAACAAAATAACAACAAGATAACAATAAAATGCAAATGTTAAATCAACAACCATTCATTTCAAGAGTTTTGATGAAAAACACTTACAAGATCATGAAAGCAAAATCCACACCCTAGTTGTAAGCCTTCGATGAATAAAAGCACCACTTGCCAAAAATAGTCCTTCCAAGAGGCTTAAGCCTCACTCCAAGAAGAGAAGATAAACCAAGAACAGAAGCTAAGAAAATGATCTCTCCAATGAGAGCAAGTTATGTTATGATCAAAATGAGGAGAAAGCGTCCTCTATTTATATGATACTTATTTTAATTTACAAAATAGGTCAACGAAATAGCCGACAAAGGAGCTAACATTACATTATCTTAATCATTTGTCACTTTTACATGCTAAAATGCCAAAATATGAGCTAATAATGGGGCATTGTTGAGGGCCCTAAGGGAGACATTGGCCTTTAAGAATCAATCATCAACACACGCAACCATCGTTGGCCCCACAGGGCTCTGCTGACGCCAAGTGAGCAAGACAAGCCAACATCTCTGGCTCTACTGCTCGAAGGTGTCTATTATTACCGGGTGGCGTCCAATCATGGTCCACGTCCATCTGTGAGGGGCTGATCCCCATGAAGTACGGTCTGCCGCCAAAGCGTCGATGAAGTCCTTCTTCTTCTCGTTACTTGCCGGGCTCGTCACCTAGATGTCGCGCCTCTGCCATCCCAGCGTCCATCGCGGGCTCTTCAACCCCATGGAGGATCGAACTAATCATCTCCCCATGTGCACCGATCCTCTGGTACTGTCCACCAGGTATGGTCCTGAACATCAAAAAAAATCGCCCTCCATGGGATAATAAGTAACAGGGATCATAGAAATGTCAATCACATTTCATCATTAAAATTATCAAACATATGATTTGTTAGGGGTTTCATGCATACGTTTGATAGCTCTAAGATATTACACGGACCCACTATACAAAGCTAAAGAAAAGAGGCGACCTATTGGGTTAATACCCTGAGAAATGGAAGAAAGTTTCCTCGAGATCCATTTCAAACTTCATGTATAGTGATGTGATGTGGTTTTGAGGGATGTCCAGTCACTCAATCAGAGACCTAGAGTGTCGTACAATGGTGCCTTTGTAGGAGTATTTGTGCAGATCATGGATGCATTTTTCCAAGCCCTTATTGCCTTATCTTTCTTTATTTGCATATTTTACTACAAGACTTGACGAAGGACAACGCCTGGCCGGTGGCCAGAGCTAGCAGCGTTACCCACTAGTATCTTCAGCGAAGTAGAAGGTACGGCTGCGTGATGAGACCTTTCCTTTGGCAGCTACAACCAAAGGTCAACTGCCTGGTTTGGTGACGGATGATGGCAATGTCATCTTACTAAATACCTATATGAACATAATGAAGTAGGCTAGAGTGATGAGACCTCCATCCTCTTAGTTAGGTCTTGCATTTATTAATTTTATCATTTTCTTAGGGTCGCATAGTTTCTTATCGAGAGGCTTTTTATTGCCTTCACCGAGGATCCCTGAAGCGAAGCATCTCTAGGTTTCATTTTTCCTATGGCTTTTATCTTTTACCCATTTCCTTTTACCCACGGGCCTTTAGCCTTCTTCCCACAAAGACAAGATGTACCACGGATGGTCATCCTAATGGCTGAACTAGGGGAGTGGGATGGATGAAGGTTTAAGATGAAAAGTGATAATGAGGCGGTGATGGTTCTCCAAAACCCCCTTGGTGGCTAACCAAAACATGAATACCAACTTGCGCTAAGCTACCCATCAATTACCCCAACAATGGTCAAGTGGATTAGTGTAAGATCCATGCGGTTAACATCTGAAATGGAAGAGCTCTAATGCATACATAAGAAAGGTTATAATGATCCAAATATGACACATACCATGATACCTCGGACCAATTACCTCATGAAGCAAGAGCCTTTTCGATGCAAGCCCAAGCCGATAGCGATGGAGGTTGAATTAACTGGCGAGTTTCAAGTCTGGTGAAGTAGAAGAAGGATTGGCCCTCGAGGGCCATGCTCAAAGTCAATCGCTCTCATACTCCATGTGCAGGACTCGTGAGCCTCGAGACATGATCTCCCTAGTTATCCCCTAGATATGGGGATAACAAATCCTCAACCCATGGTGTTAGATTTTCCTTATTTACAATTATTAGAGTTACTGGTGTTCTTTTACTTCGGTACTATTAACACACACACACACACACATATATCGTATGCTTGAGAAATAACACCATAACACAGAGACAAAAGACACAAGAGATTTATCCTGGGAGAAACCTCAAATGGGGAAAATCCCAACAACCTTTCTTAGATAGATTTTTGTTCTGGAAATCGGGGTCCAAACAGATGAACCCTAGCTCAAAGGATAGCTCAATCAAAAATACTACCACATAGTTTTAATTAACGAAACATGAGTGCTTAAGAGATAAGCCCCACTCAAGGAGTGTCGCATAAGAGAGAGATACCAAAGATTGAACAAGAGAAATATTATTGCAACATCACGTGTCCACCTTCCTCAAACACCTTACTTACGTAGATGAGACAATGTAAAGTGGTGAACAAATGAACCAAAAGGTGCCTCTTGTTTATAGTCTTCGACCGCACTTGGTAAGGTCGACTTCTCCTCACGAGGTGTGACTTCATTGTCTTTATTCTTAGGACCCAACTATATGCAGTGTTTTCACATCGTCCAAGGATCTCTTATACGGAATGTAGCTTCACATCCTAGAAAGGTCATCTATAAAGGAAAGTTCCTCACGCGGCTTCCACCATAATATCAAAACTCCCTCTTAGTTAGGGAGGGTATCTTTCATGATGTCTTCATATAGTAGTCCACCGACTACTCTACAATCAACTAGTAGCAAAAAACTACTACAATTCCATGATGCTTTCGAATCATCATCATGATCTCCTACAATCCAAGTAGCACCTGGCTTACTCTCAATGTGAGCGGTACTTTCTCCATGGAAATCGACTAGCTGGTGCATAACTACTACAAGCCTGCATCCGATGGGAACATGAGTGTAATGCGATCCATAGTGAGTATACCTCTTCTATCGATTAAGTACACAACCACTCCAAGTAGCACACAACTACTATCCAAAGACACAATGTCTCTCTCTTGCAATCAACTAATAAATACACAGGCTATCACCATGCGGTCAGACAATCTCTATGATTATACAAACAATCAACTATGAATATGCATCAATAGCAATGTCATAGGATTACCATGGCTGAACAATATCTAGAATTACTCTTTGGAGTCCGCGTACTCCACCTTTAGTTAGAGTGCGTATGTCCTGACTTCACATTTCCACACAGAGACATATCTCAAATCCATATCAATTGTACCATTAGATTTTGAACCATATGTTTTTCTACCATCCAATGTGCATGTCTAGGTTCAACCATGTGACTCAGGGAATTCACTTACAAAACATGTAATGAGCCTGGTGTTAACCCGGTACATCAAGGATCCAATACCTTTGTCACGTACATCCATGGTATCCGCAAATCCGAAGATGAATCACTCGATAGATTTAGACTTATCGTCATGTGTGTGGCCATGGACTTGGAGTCCATTATCCCAAATCTCTACAATATATTAACAATATATTTTTCCTTGGCTAAGGAAAAAATCTCATTTGGACTCTACACTGCACCTCCAATCTCAAGAACTAATATATCATACCTAGATCCTTCATCTTGGAATTACGAAGCAAGCTCCCTCTTGCACCCAACTATGAACTTCTCATTTCTTGTCAGAAAGCGGGTCATCCTACATGCCGGATCAATGGGAAACCATCCCCAATCTGATAGTAATTCCACTCATATTGAGGTCAGTTATTTAAAATACTAAAGTTTAATGCATTTGCCTACATAGTTATCTTGGTCCATGAAATATGTCGAAATACATTGTTTATATTCTTCTCTTTGTTGTTCATGAAGATGCCTTGATTAATGATCCAGGAGGCTCCCTAGGCCAAATGCTCAAAAAATCAAAGTTCTCGAGGTGGATGAAACCAATTCCATTCTGACCAAAACTCCGTCCGCGTTGATTCTCACAATATATATTCACTTTTCTCAAGCGGACTGTATAGAGTTATCACATTCTGATATTAATTCTCAAAGCAATTAAAAAGTCAAGGTCAAGCCCGACAATGTTGATGTCGGCATGATGACAACCTTGACATCACCATGACACCTCATGATCGGAACTTGGACCAATGGCGGTGTGACAAGTGGCAACAGTGGTAGGCCGATATTGGATGGCGAGATCAATCGGTGGACATGGAAAAATTTGGTCAATGTTGAGGTGCCATTGGCTAGGGCATGGGCATACGTGGCACCGGAGTCCGGGAATATGATGATGAATATCAAAATTTGGGGTCATGGGTTTTGAACCCGCGACCACCCATAAACAAATCTGGGCTCCAACCTGCTTGCGCCATACATGGGACTTATTAGCTTGCCAATGAAGTCAAATATATATATATAAGTTTTGTGTTGTATTAAGGTTTGAATAGAAGGGCTAGAGCTAAACTAACCAATGGTTTCATGTGGTCTTGTGACCACAGGTTAGAAGAAAGGGGGGGTAGTCACAACCACTAGGGTGCGTTTGCAGGGAAGGTCCCATGGCATGCGACCTAAGACCAGAAGCTAGCGCGTTTAAGGGTCCAGCACTCAGCCCTTTGCGAGCTAGCAGCTTGGCCATATGGAATACATATGGCCAGAATTGGAAGCCTTTCATTAAGAGGGGAAAGCTTCTTGTGAAATGTTTAATTAAAAGGTAAAGGTTTTGGCTTATAACAGCCCAAAATTAATTGGCTTGATATTATGACCGGAAAGTGTTTTTTGGGATATCTTGGCCATTTGGCCATTTGGAGGGGGATTAGATCGAGAAAGAGTCCATATCTTGAGGAGAAGTTAGGCTTCTCTTGTTGATCCTGAAACTTATATAAACCAGGCCTTTTGGAGCTTAAGGGTAACTTTTTGATGCAGAGAATTTGAGGAGGCGGTTTATACTTATTTTGCATCTTTTTCTCATGTTTTGATAGGCCTTTTTGTCATGTTTGTGAGGAGAGTTTGAGGAAGCATACATGCGTCTAAGAAAGGAGGTCTTGCACAACGGATCTGAAGTATGTTATGCAACAACATGGAGCCATTGTAAAGAGAACTTGAGCTTTTAAAGATCAATAAAAAGGTCCTCCACTTGAGGCAGACTGGGGGACACCAAGCCTCATTGGTGAACTCCGTTTTCAAGCTCTTATTGTCTTTGTCTCTTTTTGTGACCATATCTTGTTTTCTAACTTATCGATTAATTAATAAGTTGAAAATCCTTTAAACCACTTTAACATTTAAAAAAGCAATTGTTTTATTATTCATTTTGGATCCAATTGGCCCAGGCCAAGTGCTAAAATGAATATCAGGCATTTCCACTGGATGGTTTGAGAAAAACCAAGGAATTGTGTATGACTTTTTATTTGGTATATGCTATAGCCTACTACCACATCTTTGAAGACTTTCCTAGGGAAATGAATGTTGATTTCAAGGTGGAACCAATTTCTGTTTGGTACCCGTCTTTATGGAGACATAAATCTCAATACAATTTCTACGTAGCCCACACAAATTTACTATTTCCTAATTTTCAAAAAAAAAATTGGTCCTAATACATGAGATTGTGACTGAGTTTGCCAACTTCTCTTCTTTGAAATGATTTTTTGAGGAGGAATGGAGGGATTTCGGTTTTGAGACTATTCCGGGACTCTAAGGGAAACCACTAACCTCCCCTTTATGTATGCGGTAGACTCTTTGTTATGAAGTGTGCAAACAATATAAATAGCAACTTCAACACAATGAGAAAAGAAAGAAGCAGTTCATTCCACTGCTTTGGAGAGTTGGGGAAATTCTTGTCAAGCATATTTCTCACCTGGATGAATTTGTAGGTCAATTTGGTCAACTTGGTTTAAAGGAATTTCAATGCATCGAAGTTTTGAACCTAAGGATCTATTTTTTGCACACATGTACTTGGTGGGATACTCTTCTTATTTTTGTAAATATGAGCAATTCCAAGGAAGGAGGAGAATGGCAATATCCTAGAGGCCTCAATTGAAGGAAACCATGAATGATGTTGAGAAGAGATGGCAGCATAATGAGTGCTACAAACAAAAGAGGAAGAGACCAACACACAGAACTAAATTCACCTAGTGTTTGAGAGAGGTATGGAGTATTGGATGCAATAAATGTGAGAAGACTTACTAAAAGGTTCCTTAACTTCATATAACATGAAAATCAATTTCATAACTTCATATAAATGCAGTAGGATCATTCACAAGATAATCAACACAATGTATAGTAGATAAAACCATTGAGGTAGAGTAACACCATGTATCCAAATCCATATGGAAGGATAATACTCCTCAAACAATTCTTGATACATTCACAATATTATCCACTATGCCCTTATTACATTGCTTCTACTTCTTTATATATTACTATCATCTCCTAGGAACATTCTAGAAGGAAATTTCTAGTAGTGAGACAGCTACAGTGAACCTTCTCACATTTATTGCTTTCACAATGTTACCTAGGCCTTATTTATTAAAGTAAGCCTTCTCACATTTATTGCTTTCACAATGTTACCTAGGCCTTATTTATTAAAAGTGGCCTTCATATATAGAAATATCTATTATTATTCCCATTAGGTACCTCCCTAGGTACCCCATATTACCCCCCTCTAGTTGAACCATCTCTACGTAGATCTTCAATTGGAGTTGCACAAGGGTCTTCATCAAGACCTTTTTTAGCATGTGTAGAAGGGCAAATATTATGATATTTGTAGAGCGTTTGGCCACCATATGCAACACTATCCTATTTTATAGAAATATTCTTCTCGATTGGTGGACAACTCCAAACCATAGGGTGAGGGGGGTCAAGGAAAAGAAGGGGGTGTTGTGGGTAATATATTGGATTAATATGAAAAAAACGCTAATTTAGTTGGTAATTTAAACTAGGTACATACATAATAAAATGAATGGAAGGAGTTTCACACAAGCATTATGCTTGACCCTTATTTATGTATGAAAATAAAGAAAACATCATAAATATGGATTCATTGCTTTAAATAAAACTCAAACACAAGTATATGGGAGGGAATAACAATACTTTGATTTATACAATGGATAAAGCAATATATACAAAACATCACATAGGGAGAGTTTGCAGCAAGTAGACCCCAAGTTCTACTTGAGAGGGTCCTTTTCCTTCTTGTATGCATGATCTCCAAATCTGGTATATAGTGCTAGCAATATTCTTTTTGTAGATGAACAATGGTGGAAGCAAGCCAAAGGTAAGAAACTCAATATATTGGAGAAATGTAGATGATTGCTCTAAATCTCTCCAAAGAAAATTTGGCAACACAATATTGCTCTTTCTTCTTGGATATTAAATGCAAACCCATGGATTCTCTACATAAAAGGGTAATTGAACACCAATCTAAAATTGGTCTCCATATGTACCTTCCTAGGGTATTAATGAGGGTCCATAAACTTGGTGGGAATTATGGAAGACTAAGTTATCAATATTAATGAATATGGGGGTTTGAACAAGTCCACATGTATCCACTATTCCACCTAAATAATCATGCACACATTTATGATATGTGGGTTGTTGTCCCCTTAGGATACCCCTACCAAAGTGTTTATTAATTTCCAATCCAAATCCCAAGTTTCTCAGCTAAAATCCTTCATTCAGAGGCAAGTCATGTATCCTTCTCTTCATCCCAAGGTACCTTGGTTTTGTCATGTAATCCCTTGAGAAAGATCCCACAATAAGTCATAAGACCCTCTTTATTAACCTATCCTACATGAGAAACACCTTTGAAAAAATTAGGCGAGGCATGAAAAGTTTGAGTAAGTTCCCTAAGTGTCAGGGATGACAAAGAATACTCCCGCAAAAACTAGATCAATGGCTATTATTTATCCATGAGCAAAGAAGTGAGTGTGTGTCTCAAAAATAGAGAATGTCGTGAATGACTAGGAATCATCCTGCTTGTCAAATTGATGACCAAGTTTGTTTAGAAGGATTTCAAAATGGAGAGGAGGACCCAAAAGGGAAAAATATATGGATAGTTTAGAATCACCCCAATCATTATATCGATAATCCTCAGCCTCTTGTGAGATTTTAAGTTTGGTAGGGTTCTGAAAGTTGGAAAATTTCAAACAACCAAGGATTTTTTCCCACTCAATTTGATAGGTCATGACCATCCATGCCCCCCCCCCTCGTCAAGGTTCATAAAAGATTGAAAAGCCATGAACGACTAAGAATTATCCTGCTCATCTAGATTAATGGTTCACAGGCCCTCAATGGATTCACCATCAATAACACTAAAGATTTTGATGCCATCCAATGGATATTCCCTAGAGAGATTCACGAGTGGGGGAATTAGAGATAAGGTTCATTCTAGGACCCCCAAGATGAATCCCTCCCTTCAACAGTGCTAGAATTTCCTTATTTACAGAGCATTAGAGTTATTAGTGTTCTTTTACTTCATTACTATTAACACACACACACACATATCATGTACTGAGCAATAGCACCATAAACAAGAGACAAAAAGAAAAAAATATATTTGTCTCGGGAAAACCTCAAATGGGGGAAAATCCCAACAACCTTTCTTAGATAGATTTTGTTCAGAAAGAAAGTCCAAACAGATAAACCCTAGCTCAAAGGATAGCTCAACTAGAAATACCACCATAGTTTCAGTAACAACATAGTGCCAAGATAGCGCCCCACTACAAAGAGTATCGCACAAGCGAGAGATACCAAAAAGACTGAACAAGAAGAAACTTTGTTACTACAGCATCTGTGTCACCCTTCCTCAAACTTGCGCCTTACTTCTGTGTAGATGAGACAACATGAGTGAGTGAACAAATGAGCCAAGGTGCCTCTTATTTATAGTCTTCCTGACCACTTGACTGGGTCGACTTCTCCTCTGAAAAGATGCCACTTCATTATTCTTTATTTTTCTGGGCCGACTTCTCTTCTAGGGTATTTTCACATCTGTCCAAAGGATCTCTTGCTTCTGGAATCTTCTTCACATCTAAGAAAGGTCATCTATAAAGGAAAGTTCCTCCTGCAACTACCAAACATCAACACTCCCACTTAGCTAGGGAGGTATCTTTCACGATGTCTTCATATAGTAGTCCACTGACTACTCTGCAATCAACTAGTAGCACAAAACTACTACATTTCCATCGGTAGCTCGAATCATCTGTCATAGTCTTTGCAATCAATTAGCACACAACTACTCTCAATGTGAACTGGTAATCTCCATGGAAATCAACTAGTAGCGCATAACTACTACAATGCCATCTAGTAGAACATGATTATGTCGATCCATAGTAGTATATAACTATTATCCAGTGGTACACAACCACTCCAAGTAGCACACAACTACTATCTAGAGACACAATGTCTCTCTCTTGCAATCAACTAATAAATACACAAGCTACCACCATGCAGTCCAACAATCTCTATGATTATGCAACTATCAACTATGATATTGCCATCAACCATAATCATAGTTTGCAATCATAGAGATTGCAGACTTAAGCAATATCTAGAATTACTCTTCCGATCCACTGCACTCCCTACCCATTCAAAGTCTCTATATCCCTGTAGCTTCACATCTCCACCTGAGGCATATCTCAATCCATATCCAATTGTACCACGTAGGTACTTGAACATATGTTTTGCGACCATCCAATGTGCATGTCTAGGTTCAACCATGTACTGACTCAAGGAATTCACTACAAAGCATATGTTCGACTTGGTGTTAACCAGGTACATCGAGGATCCAATACACTGTCTGTACATCATAGTATCCACCAAATCTGAAGATGAATCACTCGATAGATTCAGACTTATCGTCATGGGTGTGGACATGGACTTGGAGTTCATCATCCCGAATCTCTGCAATATATTAACAACATATTTTTCCTTGGCTAAGGAAAATCTCATTTGATCTCTGCCACGCCTCTAATCCCAAGAACTAATATATCATACCTAGATCCTTCATCTTGAACTCTGAAGTGAGCTCCCTCTTGCACCCAACTATGAGCTTCTCATTTCTTGTCAGAAACAGGTCATCTACATGTAGGATCAATGGGAAACCATCCCCAAGCTCATCAAATAACTCTCTAATCTGAGATAGCATGCCCTAGGTGCCTCCTTAGGCATATAAAAATCCTTCTTCAATTTGCATACATGTGACTCCTTCTCATGTATCTTGTACACTTCTTCTGGCTACTGGAGCAAGTGTCTCATCATAATATTCTCCCTCTTGTTGGGAGAATCCTTAGCCCACAAATCAATATTTGTACATCTCGATGCTGCCATATTAAACATGCTTGATCTTGTAGATCAACTTGGAAGTTACCACTGACTTCCCTTCTGGTCTCGGAACCAACGAACGAATCCATATCCCAGTCCTTTTGATTGGATTCCTCCTCTATCACTAAAACAAGGGAATCTTTCCAGGAGGTCTCATATATTCTTGAAGCCTCTGAAGCTTCGATCTAGCCTCATGTTTGTTAGTCCTAGAAGACGTCCCTCTCTCCCATATGAATCTGAGGAGGAATACTTTCTAAATGAAAGTCTCTAAGCCACTGACTCTCTCTAAGATCAGGCTCACTTTGAGTCTGCATGCGCCCTATGAAGTTTGACTCCCTCTGAGTCTAAATAATCTTTGGATCCATCTAATCCCTTTGCATGTGCTGAACTCATATGAATTATGATCTCCTATGAACTGTCCTGGGGAGGCTTCTCCTCCCTACTGGATCCTGAGGGTTGAATCCCTATGAAATCTAGTTCCTTCTGAGCTGGTACTTGGTGGGGTCGCCTGCCTCACCACTAGTGGAGCCAAATCCTCCTCCTCATGACATGGCTCATCAATTCCATATATCTGTATCCCCCTTTGTATCCTGCAAAGTATCATGGGACCATGCTGGTCTCTTCTTAGTCACTGCAACGATTTTGGGTAGGCTCTTCTGGCTCTACTGACTCTTCCTGATGATATGAAGAGTGATCAAATGAACTAGAGGGATATGTAGGGTAATATCTGGAGCCTTCTACTCCTTATAATTGATCTCCATATGAGATAATATGTATCTGAAAAAGTACCCTTCTTGCCAGAAGGTTCTAAATTTGTCCTCTTCTACTTTACTACATGAATGTGTACGGTCATGTGCATGACTCTACGTCAGGATAATATGCTCCATGTCTTAGCTAGAGACCATATAAGTCATTGCCTTCTGCAATCGTCATTGTAGCTCCCTCTCAGAGCTATTACCTATGACATGACATGGCTCATCAATGCCATGTATCCGTATCCCCCTTTGCATCCTGCGAAGTATCATGGGACCATGTTGGTCTCTTCCTGGTCACTGCAATGATTATGGGTAGGCTCTTCTGGCTCTACTGACCCTTCCTGATGATATGAAGAGTGATCAACTGAACTAGAGGGATATGTACGGTAATCTTTGGAGCCTTCTGCTCCTTACAATCCATCTCCATATGAGATACTCTGTATCCGCAAAAGTACCCTTCTTGCCAAAAGGTTCTAAGTTCGTCCTCTTCTCCTTCACTACATGGATGTGTACGATCATGTGCATGACTCTATGTCAGGATAGTCTACTCCATGTCTCAGCTAGAGAACATCTAAACTATTTCTTCCCACAACTGTCATTTTAGCTCCCTCTTAGAGCTATTACCTATGACTTTCCCAAAACAAGAAACATGAACAACAACATCTCCATGGTAACTTCCATGGAATTTACAAAATAACTTGCCCGAAATAAGGTCAACCACCAAGAACATCTCTTAGAGGAGATTAATTTATCTTGTAAACAAGTGAATTATTAATATGCGCATTCACTTAATGGTAGTCGTACCAACTATAACCAAGTGTTTACTAAACTAGCAACAATGATAGCAATAATAGAATTTAAAGACTATTATTCTAGTCACAACAGTTACTTAAAATGCAACAATATAAAAATATCAAACATGATATGAAAACTTGGAGTTTAGCTGCTGTTGTTCCACTCGATTTTTCTTCTATAGTTTCCTCGATCATGTGCTTGGAAACACTGTTGGCTAAAGGACATACTCTTCATCCTTTGACTTCTGCTCTTCAACCTCTGTTGCATGTGCATGGTGCTTCTTCTATTGGTTCTGGAAGCATCTACTTGATATGATCCAATAAATCATTCTCTTCTAGAATGAGGAGAAATCTATGCTTCCAGGATTTAAAGTTATATGCTACATCCAATCTATCTTCAACTCTCATGCTGGTTCACATTTTTTCGCTGGTAGAAACCCCAACACTGAAAAACTTCGATTTTTCAAACTTCACCAAACTGCACGATGAGGGTCTTAGGGGGTGCACTAGGTTAGGGTGCATTTATCTATGAAGGAATTATCCCCAAATTCCTTGGGATAGTGCTCAATGAGCTTGACAAAGTATTGCAGTTGCAAGGTGTTGTTGTAGTGATCTTCCTTCCAATGGTCAAATTGTTCTGAAAGTAATGAGCTCTGATACCATGTTAAATTTTCCTTATTTACAGAGCATTAGAGTTACCAGTGTTCTTTTAATTAATTACCATTAACACACACACACACACACACACACACACACACACACACACACACACACACACACACACAAATATATATATCATGTACTGAGAAATAGTAGCATAAACAAGAGACAAAAATAACACAATATATTTATCCTGGGAAAACCCCAAATGAGGGAAAAACCCAACAACCTTTCTTAGATAGATTACGTTCACAAAGCAATTCCAAACAGATAAACCCTAGCTCAAAGGTTAGGTCAACCATAAATACCACCACAACTGTAGCAACAACATAGTGCCAAGATAGTGCACCACTACCAAGAGTAGCGCACAAGAGAGAGATACCAGAAAGACTGAACAAGAAGAAACTTTGTTACTGTAGCCACTGCGTAACCCTTCCTCATACTTGTGCCTTACTTCTATGCAGATGAGAGAGTGTGAGTTAGTGAACTAATGAGCCAAGGCGCCTTCTATTTATAGTCTTCTTGACCACTTGATTGGGTCTACTTCCCCTCTGGAAAGGTGACACTTCATTATTCTTTATTCTTCTGGGTCAACTTCTCTTCTAGGTATTTTCACATCTATCCAATGGATCTCTTCCTTCCATAATCTTCTTTGCATCTAAGAAAGGTCATCTATGAGGGAAATTTCCTCTCACAACTACCAAACATCAACAAATAGAAGGATGCCACATGTCCCCCAAAGGAAAGGGGATGAAATTTGTATGAAAAATTTCCAATTAAGGCTTGCATGTAGAATTTATGGGTGCACATAGTTGTGTTCTCACCATTAAAGAAGGAAAAAAAAACACTCCTCCTCCACCCATTTTGCATGTAAGCCCAAAGGAAAATATGATCTCTAGAAAAAGAAGACAAAGGTAGCATATCTCTTAATCCCATCATTTGAATTCGATGCCTCTACCTCCATCATGATCAACAACCACCTCTACCACCCAAGTACAAATTGTTTCTTGGGTAAGTCTAGGAGCATCCATCCTATCAAGTTTTTATCTCTTCTGCATAATTTTCTCCTCCATGTGAAAAATACATGATATTCCTCCAAAGAGTCCTCCATCCACTCTTTGATTCTTATCTTTAATATGAGTGATATATCCTCGGATAAGCTCACCCATTTTTTCATCAACCGAGTCCCCATTGGAATCCCCTACTTTGGAATATTCCACCCTAAAAAATTAATCGTCGTCTACTATGGTTGGTTCTTATAGGGGCAAGAGATGACCCCTTATTGGGCCTCCAACCTAACCCAACACATAGTCCTA